>JAAGNO010008198.1:11667-62770 GCA_033439905.1 Ceryle rudis
GCCTTCTCTTCCTCAGGCTGAACAACCCCAGCTCCCTCAGCCTGTCCTCACAGGAAAGGTGTTCCAGCCCTCTGATCGTCTTTGTGGCCCTCCTCTGGATGCACTCCACCAGGTCTATGTCTTTCCTGTGTTGAGGGCTCCAGATCTGGACACAGTACTCCAGGTGAGGTCTCACCAGAGCAGAGTAGAGGGGCAGAATCACCTCCAATGCTGGAGGCCTGCCAAAGTCCAGCAATGGCAAAGAATATGATGAACCACATATGTTGAGAGTGAAGACGTGGAAGAGATATAAATTACATCACGGATGTTGCAATGTCCTACAGCTAACACCTCTGTTATCTACAGCGGGGTGTGTGTGTATAGCATACAGTTACACACACTTAATCTGAGGAATAAATAAATACATCAAGGAAAAGCCAGTTTTTATCTTTCTGCTTCCAAAGCTTCTTTCATTCTTTTAAAAATAATATAATGCAAAGTAATAATAAAATTTGCTCTTCAGGATGTCTGCAGCCGGTTTGGCAGGTTCAAAAGATAATCCTTCACACCTTTTGGCTTTAAATGAATCACTTTTTGTGTAGAGGAAAAAAGCCAGACTAGTCTCTTTCTATTCTTTTGAGGAACCAACCTTATGAAATACCTCCCAGCTATGTAAATGCTGTGGTCATCATGCAAACACATTTCTTAGTTGGGCAGGTGGCTAGCATATTTTCTTCTGTCTTGGGGACCGCAGGAATAGGGTTTGTCCATTCTGCCATGGTATGAAGTAGCCAGTCCATTAATCCTTTGCAAACTCTCTGTAAAGGCAGAGAAAGGATGCCGGTTTGTGCAAATAAGCACTGTTGGGTTTGTTTACAGAGGTGTGCAGTTTGCCTTAATAATCTCACGTAACATGGAGGCCTTGAATTTTTCCTTTCCATATTCTGTTTCCAGACTTCCCCCTGTCCTCCTCCCCCTGAAAGCTGTCTCTCAAGTAGGGTTACCCATGAAAGTTACGAGTGCTTGTCACCTTCCGGCTTTGCAGGGCTCACGGGCTGGTGACACAGGTTGGCAGCAATTGCTTCTTTGCTTATTGAATTGCAACATGACATGGTTCCTGAGCCCGGCCAGAGAGCCTGGAGTCCTCTCCTCCCAACACCAATGGATGAGGGAACAATCCGAAAGGTTAGAACATGCAGAGGTCTTACACACATTTCTCAGGGCTGAGAATAATACCTGCTGGGCTTCTTTAAAAAACTCCATCCCTGTCTTCAGTGGGAAAAAGCAAGATGATTCTGTATTCAAAACAGCACATTTTTGGTGCTGGGAAGATCTATGGCGTGATGCTGACAGTAATGGTTATCAATAAAGTTCTTGGTAGGGGGAATTATGAGAACAGGAGGAGGCTCAGTCTTGGTCCTGTTGAGCTTTCCAGAAACCGATTTCATGACCTTCCTTGCGCCAAGGCCAGCCAAAAGAACAAGTCGTGTACATTTTATGTGGACCATATGCCACCAATTTTCTTCTCTGAAACGTGGCCGAAATCTTTCTCTGGTTAGATGGAGGTGTGTGGGTAACACATTTTACCAATACCTATACTGCATGTCTAGAGCAAAACACAGGTACCTTTTAAAGCAATTCCTCTACAGGTTTATTAAAAACCTTCTCTTAGTCCCTGCTTGATCTTTGGCTCAGGCCTGCACTGAATAGCAATTGATTCTGCTTTTAAAAACAATACTGGATATTTAAAAAAACTTAGTCCTCCACCAAAATGAAAAAATCTCTTCCTCTTAAAAACCAAGATATTTCTTCTCCTGCTCTTGTGCAAACACATGTCTGCTTCTTCCCATGCCCTTGCTTCTGGCCAGCTGCAGTTCACTTTCTCTACTGAAGTGGGGTGGAAGAAGAGTGGCTCTTCAGTTTTTAAACTGTAGTTTGCCAGACCACTGCTAAAAGGTCATCTTCTTCCCGCCACCGTGTATGACCTGTGGAGCCCTGCGTCCTCTTTCACGGCTTAGCTGTGGCTGCATGGCTGCTAATCTCATCTTCTCACATGCCCGGAGGGCTAAACCATTTGACCTGTGACCTTCAGCTGAGCTGAAACCTCCATCAATCCTTCTGAAAAGTTTTACTGGAATCAGGGCTTCCAAATGACCCTTTGCATAGTTCCTAAAAGAAAAAGAAAAACAAAAAAACCCACACACACACACACAAAACCCAACAACCCAAAAAAACAACCAACTCAAAAAAAAAAAAAAAAAAAAAAAATCTCTGTGCTGTTTTCTGTTGTTTCAGCAGAAACCAAACATAACTCATAAAAACACAGGCAAGAAAAATAGAGCATGCTGGTTGCCAGAAAAACAAATCGTAACAGAACATAGAGGGGCCTCTCACAGGGAGGAGGCAAGGAAGAAACACCTGTGATTTCCATTGAAAATCCCCTGGTATCTACATTCCCTCCATTCTGCTCCAATAAAAGTTCTCATGTGCTCTATCTCTGACCCCGGGGCAAGGTCTCGATGCAAAGATGTCCCTCCTTGTTGGGCCGCTTGGATGCAGCCCCAAGCTCTGGACCCATGAATCACAGCGCGCAGCTGAGGAGCACACAGCGTGCCTGCCAATTGTCCTCATGTCATTGCTATGGTTATCTTAAAGTGCTCTGCAGATGTTTGCCTGCTTTAAAAACAAAAGGAAAGAAAAAAGAAGCAAAGAGAGAGGAAGATAAAAACAAAGCTTTAAATCTTCCCCCATCCCTGACTGGTGTATCACAACTGCTATAAACCTTGGGTGGAGGCAGAGCTGTTGTTGCTGATTGGGTTTTGGATGGTCCTTAGAGGCTCTGGTGGAGAAAAGACGCCCAGATGGTCCTGCCATGCCCGCATGCACATGTCAAGCACATCCAGTGACAAGAGAGCAGGGAACAGGGCTGGTGCCCAGGTGCACAGTGCTTGGACAGGCTTGCTTCTGCTTTTGCCCTTTTCAGAACTGAGGGACATTCACAGGAGCTGTGCTCAGCCCTGCAACATCCCCTCCATGCTAACTGATAAACAGTTTTGCATATATTTTTCCTAAGACTCCTTCATTACTGTGTGAACTTTGGGAATTGAAGTCAGGTAGGCACAGGCAACTGAAATAGGTACCTCTGCACCATATCATGGGCACAAATCCTCCTGGAAGCTCTCACAAATCAAGCTTCAGGGTTAGAAAGTGTAACTGCACCAGACCAGCTTCTCAATGGGTAAGTGGCTAATGCAGCTGCACTGCATCCAGGACCCTCTTAGGGCTGTTGAGCAGTGTAGACATGCCCGCTGGGGTGATCACAGCATGGAGCTTTAGCACACAACTCAAATATCCAGTTTTCAGCGCTGAGTCATGTAACTCCACCTGCAGGTGCTTTTGCAAACACCATCTCCCAGTTGCCTGGCTATGTCCCGTATTAGTGACTATCCTTCCCCAAGTGCTCCTTGACCGAAACCCTCAGGGCCAGTGGGATTTGGAGAAGAGATCTGAGACTTAACATGGACCCGAACACAGTGTTTAAGGGATTGTTGTGACTGTTTTACAACCTTTTCGGACTTGGTGTTTATAGGAGGCAGGAAGATAAATGACAGGAGAGATAAGTCATGCAGATGTAATTTGGATAAACAAGAAGACATACCAAACAGGCCCTTAAGAAGCTGTTCCATGTTACAACTGCTGCAGCAGTTGCATGGGTATATTCAAATGCCATGCAGAGATGTCACAGGGATGTCCTGCTCTCCTGGAATCAACAGGAGATTTTTTTTTCCATCAACTTACATGAGCCCTGGATCACACTAGAAATGAGTGTTTGTGTCCTCAGTAGCAGCATCACACTGGGCTTAGGGGTGTTACAACAGGACACAATCCACTGGCTATACGATGAAGAGGCTGCCCCAAACCACACAGAAAGAGAAAGAGCCTGAGGAGAAAGCTCCCTCTGTTATTTCACGGGTGCTAAGTTCAGAGGCACAGTGTTTTCAAGAACATTTTGTGAGTCTGGGGTTGCTAAATGTATCTTCAAAATAATACAGTTTCCTTTGCAAAATGGGGTGAAAAATCCTTATTAGGAAAGCAGAGCCCAACTCAGGGCTGAATAGAGAATAGTCCTGCTATAAAAAGCATCATTGCCTGTCTCTGGAACATAAGCCTATGCACATAAAGAACTCAATTCAGCAATATATTCGGTTCTTCGCTGACCTGGGGTCTCCAAATTGTTTGCTTTGCGGTAGGACAGGAAGAGAGACACGGCTTGAAACTATTTAACAAGCCCTTTCTTTGGAGCTGCCTGATTTACCTTCCAAAGGGCAAAAGAGGGAGCTCATGCTACAACAAGACAACACACTATGCAATAGATAAGACTTTCTTCTCAGGACAAGGAAGATTCCAAGAGTTCTGGCACCTGAAACTTCCCTGGTCTGGTCAGAGCTACCAGAGCATCTCCACAGCTGAGGGAGGCTTCCACTGAAACAAATTTTTTTTCAACAGCCGAAGACTGTGTGAAAAATTGCCAGTTTTATTAGAAGTTCTTCACTTGGGGTAGTCTTTGAAGTTTATCAACTCATTGAAGATGCTCACTAGTATTTTTATTTCCTCCTTTCCTTCTCTTATCCTTCTCCCCCTACAAGAAAAAACACCAACAAACACCAACCCAGGTGACTGAAAGAAATGGGCTTCAGGCAAGAGGAGAAATAAGGAAACATTTTGGAAAGTACTTTAGTAAACATTGGCTAAGACACTGAGGAAGTGGGTTTCTTTGCATCTTGGAGTGGAGGAAGTGTCTGTGATACACTCTATTAAATGATTTCACATTTTTTTTGCACATACCATATCGTTTTTAACTGGAGCTGTGGCTTTTCAAACAGGTGCCAGGGATGTGCTGAGCTGTTTTTTTGCCACTAAAGTTTTCCCCATGTGTGGTGCCTGACTGTGCTCCCTCCCAGACATCCCAGAGCCTCAGCTGTGGCACAAGGATGTGTTGGGAGACCTCTCCTGAGTGGAATTGCAACCAGGGTACTAGTCCCATTTCCAAATCCACTCCTGACTTCTTTTTTGGTTTTTGCTCAGTGCTACAGGGTATGACATCTTCAGGCTGTGCCCAGGACAGAACAGATTAAAAATGACCCCGTACAGAATTAAAAAGAGGAAAAAAACCTCGAATCAATATAAAAAATGCATGTCCCAATAGTATATTCTCAGTAAAAGATGTGCATAAGAGATCTGGTTGTGTGGTCAGTGCAGTACTTGCACTGCCTTGGTGTCAGGCAGCACAGCCTGTCTCTGAAGCTATCTAAGATGTGGTGTGGCCAGAGCTCCCCAGCTTGTGCTTCTGCATTCGATCTAAAGTTACCACTCGCTAGCCATTTTGGTTTGGTTCTCCATCTGAAGAGATCACTGTCCGAAGAGGGATAAAGGGTTCCTTTCTTCTGGGTAACATCTGAAATCACAGCCTGGACTTCAGTAACAGGATACTGATGGCTTCAGTTCTTCCGATAAGGGGGAATGCTTCTTTTCCTTGTTATTGTTAATCCTATGAGTGGAGATCAGTTGCAGTGCAGGTGTCTGATTTTCATTAAAATTGCAAATTGGACTGGATGCTTGATCAGATAACAAAGACATCATTGAAACCATGTGTCTTCCTTCAGCAGCAGAACAGGGGACAAGACAAAGAATTTCCCAGTGTGTGTCCACTTGTGCATATTTACTGCAGAGTGAGTCTTAATACTTTGGTCATGGGTGAATAAATAGCTTCTAAGAAATGCCAGCTCTATCAAACTTGCTGCAGCTTTGGAACAGCTTCTGAGTCGAATAGAAGAACTACAGTATTAGCCCTTTGGGGAAAATACAGGCTCTTCTCAAAGGAAATCAATTCACTCTAGCATCTCTTTGGTCTCAATGCGGCGGATCTTCCCTTTTTGTCAAAGCACTTAAGTGTTTTCTTAGCTTTAAGCATGAGCTTAAGTGCTTTGATGAACAAGGATGGACTTTCACACATGCTGTTGTCCTCTCCAGAATCAAGACCATGTGTTTTTTGCTATGGGAAAGAGAACGAGTTAGACAGAGAGGTCCAACAAGTCATTCTGTTTGGAAATCACATGCAAAAAGCTTGCCTGGAGTAGTAAAGAGTGAGGGCAGATGGCATATACACCATGCTTAGAAAAGCAGTTCCTTGTACAATGTCCTCTTGGCAGCTAAACAAAGTGATTCTGAAGCAAACAAACCCACAAACATTGCCTTTTCCTAAGACAACATCTTCTGACAGATGTTACTGCATTTATATGTCTTAATTATTTTTTTTAATTATTGTCCTCTCCTCCTCTTCTTTGTATCAAATTACCTATGAACTTCCTTTAAATGATGAAGGGAACAGCTAAGTTTCATCCAACCTGAACTCTTAGCTAGCAGGTATCTCAGATAGGTTCACTTTAACCCTCTAAACACTCCAGAAGACATGAGAAAGGTGCTGCACCATGCCTACACATAGATGTGCATATCTGTCTAAACTCTGTGAGACATGGAGTTTTCAGCTGTGATCTGTTTGGCTGGTGCTTGCAGAACTTTTGAAGCAGATGTATTTGAAATGGCACATGTTACATGGGTACTTGGCATTACAGGGCACCTAAATGATATGATCTTGGCCATCTGTAGGCTTACCTGCAGCCACAACATAATGCTTACCCATTTAGGGGTGAAAGAAACTTTGTTCCTCATGCAGGGGAGCAAGGAATGCCTTATTTGGAGGTTCTTATACCAAGTCCACTTTTCTCCATCCTAAATGTTGCAGGAGGAATTCCTCAGGGAGTTTAGGCAGGTCATAGTTTGAGAGACTGAAAATAATTCTTGACTTCTATGGTAAGACTGTAATGAGAAGTTCATCATGCTCTTCACTCACAGTGAGCAACTCAACTTTCAAAGTATAATTTGTTGTCGTGATGTCCTTGAATAAAACCTCCTCAGCTATGGTTGTCTCCAACAGAAGTCCCATCTAATCTGTGAGGCAGCTCACTTCGCTTTGGGTGAAGGGCAAAATATGGACAGTGCTTGCCCCCATGGCTCTGGCCATGAGAACAAAGTGGGGCAGGTGGTGGTGACGTGCCGAGTCAGCTGCGCCTCACGATGCCCTGGGTGCACATGCTGAATGCTGGTAAAAAGGGAAAATTCAGATAAACCGTGCACCTCTGAGAAAGAGCTGGACTTCTTACCCTCAAAGTGCTGTGAAATGCCTCTGAAAGACTGTGAAACATGATGTTTTCCAAGGAGCAGGCATTATTTAAATATTAGAGAAATATGCAAGGAATTTCTTTGGGACTAGGACACACGATATAGACACGCAAACCGATTGCTCTGCCAGCTTCCCATGCAATAAGCACTCTGCATGCCTTGTTCACTTTCATCCCTTGGTAAATGGGAGGTAATTTGAAGATATTTTCATTCCTCTCAGAGCATCACTTGGGATATCTGTAGAATCACTCAGCGTCACGATTCTAAGAAATCTGCCAGGATTATGTTCTGAAGTTTGCTTTGGATAAAAAAGGACTCAAAAGGTCATAGATTATCCCAGGACATATCAAAACATGCATTAAAAATTTCCATGTTCTTGAACTCATGGTAAAAATCAGGCACATTCACTCAGCTTTGCTCAAGTTTAAACTCAAGGGACCTTATCTCTGCTTGCCTGTGTGTCAGTGCCTCGAGAGGGGAGGTGGAAACTGCTCACTGGACTCTGCCTGTGTCCCGTCAGAGGGGAAGCGAGTGCCAGTACTGGTGGGGGGAGCGTTTGGACTATAAAGCATGGGAAACCATCAGCCCAAAATAGGACTATGTAGAGTTACAGTGTTAATTAGTGCAGAGGAGCAGCTATTTGGGCATCATTTACAGCCTTCTCTTATGGCAGTGGAAATCTGGCAGGAAATTGCTTTGTGCGTGGATAAGCCAGACGTGCTGCGAGCTCCGATCTAGGAGAACAGGTGGTTTTCAAGGACAGCAGTCATCCAGAAGCTGAGCTTTGGGAAGCAGCTGCTATCATCACTGTGGAGCAGTTTGCTCCAGCTCCTCTTTGCCTGTCGCCTAAAGGGATGAACATTGCAGCAGAATCGACATCAACATCCTCTCGCCTTTTGCTTTAACTTAACAGGGCTTCCAGCCTCTTCACTGTGCAGCAGATCACTAATGAACATTGCTGGTTCCCTTGCTGTCACCTCACCTTGGCTGTACCTACCAAGCTGGTGTCAGAGAATGCTGACAAAGAAATAGATGTTGCAGCACGTTATGTGCTGACCGCTCATTTAATTGCATCTGTACACTCTGTCCACCTCTCTGTTTCAGACATGTTGTCAGAGGATCATTTCTAATCACAGAAGAATGGTGTTGAGGGGAAGATGAAATCATCGCTGGGCAGGAGGTTACAAGAAACAGCGACAAGATCAGTCAAAGCCCCTTGGCCAAAACTGTCTAATAAAGAGAAGTGGGCCAGAACGCCAACATCGGTGACCCTGAGATTGTTTTATTTTTTTATCAGCTTAAATAATCTTATCTGGCTCTAAACAAAAGCAGGAGGTTCATGGCCATCCTCAATGCTTTTGCCTGCGCTACACTGGCAAGTCATGTTTCAGAGGGTCAGTAATGGAAAGCAGATGTTTATATGTGTACAACAAGAAGCAGAAAAGCAAATACTGCAAGCAGAAAGTTTGACATGAAAAAAGAGGGTATCTCTGAACCGTAATAATAAAAAATCCTACGCTCATGAAACACAGGATTAAACAAACTGCTATTTTTTAATTGTTGGGCACAACTGCTTTCATGGCTATAAAATCTCAGTCCTTGTCATATATCTGAAGCAGAACCTTATTTTAGCATAGCCTGCTCCCAGTTCATACAGGGATAAACTACTGCACAAGTAGTGTCACAGGAAAGTGCTATGCTGCCAAAAAGACAATACATGATTAATTATTTGCCCAGCACACTGCTGCCAGGCTATTAAAAATGCTTCTATGTATTCTTTTAATTAAGAAGAGATACTTCCACTGAGTAATGAAGAGACCTACTTTGAAATCGGAGAGATTCCAACATTTCAAAATTAGTTTTCATTCCAAATTGGATTTCTAAAACATGTCTGTTCAGAAAGTTTTCCTAGTAGTGTCAAAACATTATGCAATTCAAAATATATATCTCCTGCAATATTTAAGCCATCGATGAACATTTAGAAATTATTATGAAGAAAAAGAATCTAAGGGAATAATGTTTCTTTTCCTTTGCACCCTCCTGAAATACACCGTTCTGAAGTGCCTTACTTGGACGTGCTTCATTTTTTCCATAGAAAACTATTTCTTTGGGTGGTTTTCTTTTATTTCTTTTATTATATTTTTTTCCCAACAGTAGCAATATCTGTATGAGTTTCAGTTTTATTTCTCTTCATCAAAGAAATGTGATGTGAATCATGAAAATAAGCGATTGCCTAAAATTGTTTTTATGGGATGCATATAAACACACAGAACTACAGCGAGACGGTTAAAAGAAATATTGGAACCGCTCTATTTGAAATGATAAAGATCATCTTGTTCTTTTTCAGCCTGTCTCCCTGCTATTCTTGGATGACGAATAAACGGTCTCAAAGTAAATGTTGCATTGAAATCCATTGAGAAAAAAATTAAACTTTTATATTATTTAGTGGGAAAAATGATGATTCTGCGAACTGACGTTAAAGGACAGATTTTCAACATTATTCACCCATTGAAAATAGCTCCTATTGTTCCCAAGTTCAAAAGCCTCTCTGGTTATTGCAACTTTGTCCTAAATATGTAGCTGAACAGTTGGGCTCAGACTCTTAAAACGCAGTTGCAAAAACATGTGACTTGCCCATGCAGTTACCGCCCGGCGCATGCAGGGATGCTTCTCGCACCCTCCAGCAACGCTGCAGATGCTGGATTTGTACTTGATTTTAACAGGACCATGGTTTTGGTTGCAGCAAGAGCACAGAGGGGTTATATGAATCCTCCTTTCTTCACCTAAAACTGGACCTTGGCATTTTACTGGATTTCTGATGGGTGTATCAAAAGAATTGTAGCTCCTTTGTCAGAGCAGCCACTGGTAGATATATTTGATTCTTTGGAGCTTACCGAGAGACTAAAGGTCTCCTTCAGTTTGAGTGATGCTCTGTAGCTTGAGCACTGGCTCTTCCTGCTAGGTCTTTTTGCAGTGGTCCTTTTCCCAGACCTTGTCTTATCTTCTTGCTCCATGTCAGCATAGGTCAGGGTTCTGTCATGGGGGAGCTACTGTGGGATTGCAGCCTTTACTGAGACAGCACCAGATGTGATCACCCAAGAGGCTGTATCCCCAGACAGAAGCAAAATTGCTCCCCAGCATGGGGCCAGAGGGCTGGGAGAGCCCCTGACCCACCTTGAAGGGCATGCGGGAGGCAGCGAGCGCCGCAGCAATGGCCAGCGATCGTCAGAGCCCAGTGAAATTTCACACATGATTTCTCTGTGAAACTGAAGCAAGATAAACAAGATTTGGTATGAATTTAAACATAACACTGGTTATATTATTTGGGAACAAAACAGTTGCATAACCCTGTGGAAAACAGCACAGCTGTTCACACTGGACACCCATGCCAAGAGCTGCCGCCTCCTCCCTGGCCAGAGGTACACGCCCGCAGATAGGTTTCCTTTCCCCCTCCCACATGGTGACACTCGCTCCCTGTCCTGGGGGTCCCAGGCAAATCTGCTAGCCCCCTCCTCTCTGGTTTCAGAAATCAACTACAAATA
The DNA here is from genome assembly GCA_033439905.1 of Ceryle rudis. Lineage (NCBI taxonomy): Eukaryota > Metazoa > Chordata > Aves > Coraciiformes > Cerylidae > Ceryle > Ceryle rudis. The sequence goes on from JAAGNO010008198.1 coordinate 22,428, forward strand.
AATGCTTAAAAGACATGAAATTGATCCCCTGCCCTGCAGAGCCCCTGCTCATTGAACTGACAGGGGAGGCTGGACTGAGCTGCCTCTCGCCTCCCTTCTCGCTCTCGGCCTGCAATAAATGCGCACAGCATGAAAATCCGATTTGCTGTGAGATTAGGGGACCATAATCTCATTAACGATGACAAGCTCCACTGGCCTGCTCTGCCGCCCACTCCATATCCCCGCACAGCAAGCAGGGGCTTTGATTAACAGCTCACTGCAAAGATAATGATCCTGCTAGAGCTATGCTGGCATGGCAGGGAGATGCACCTCAGTGAGAGCCTTAGGAGCTGGCCATCAGCACAATCCCACGGGGACTCAGGTCTACCTGTGTGTGGTGTGATGGTTGATTTAGGACAAGATTTGTCCCAGTGCCCTAGACACCATCTCCCCGTATGTGATAGAGGTCTCTGAAGGACCAGTCACTGGTTAAGCTTCATCCTGGGGGATGCTTATGATCAGCTTTCCTCTGAATGGACCCCAGTTTGCATTCACTAGGGCTGCTCTGCAATGTGACAGCCTGCATGGGAAAGAAGGGTGCTTGGGGACCATCCTGATCCTAAACTGACACTGTTAACCTCTCCAGTTCACTTTTCTCAAAGGAAACTTTCTATGATTAATGGCAGATGACATGTCTGTCTCTCTGTGTGCAGAACACTTTCCAAAATATCCCATAGTATTTTCTTATCATTTTCCTTTCCTTTTATTTTTATGTGCTAAAATTAAAATCAGGAAGGCAAACAGCTCTGATTTCCCCATGCAAAAGTAAGGAAATGATAACCTGCGAATGGCGCAGGCACTGATTCCTACAGGAAAATGCTTGAGAAGGAAAGCCAGGACCCAAACCGTGCGGCAGGTATTACAGGCAAACAGCACTCTCAGCGACAACAAAAAGAGAAAACTAATCCTCCAGGTTTTCTGGGAGTTCAGTTTTATTCACATTCCTTCCCTGGGCATTAGATGGAAATCCTTCTTTAATTACAAACTGCTCCCTGTCCCCCAGTGCAGCAGGTGCTGAGGTGGGCTGTGCTGGGCTGTGCTGCGCTGTGCATCCCGCTGTGTGCTCTGCTGACCATCCTCCCATTTCCATCAGTCCCACTAATCTCACCTCGGGAACCAGCCTCGTCCTGCCATTTCAGGACAGGTCATGAATCCCCCCCTAGAGACATGAAAAAAAAGCAAATTAGGACAGTTTTCAAGATGAAGGTGCAATCCTCAAGCTGTCGAGGGTGCCTCTGCATGTGGCCGTGGCATCTGTGCTCCAATGCTCTGTGTTATTTCTTCTCAGAAATGTTGCTCAAGTACTTCCCTGAAATGCAAAATACTTTGGAAGCTAAAGATAGTTCAGGAGGAAAGGCAGACATCTAACTGACACTGAGCTAATAAACACCAGTTATGAAGAATTCTTAGTGAAAATAAAACACTGGAAGAATGGAGTTTGTAACTGAAAAGGAGGCCGGAGGCTGGGAGAATGGAAGGCTCCACTGAAAAGTGTCAGTTCCATCCACAGAATTCATTCTGGGGCTGGGGAGCATCCACAAGTTCTGTGGTATGCCACCGAAACATGCTGCAGGTGAGGGAAATGACAATACTGTTGTATATTGCAACATACCTGGTCTTGGTGTAACTTGTGAGCAATGCTGGTGGCTTCCACCGAGCAGTGTGCATGGTCCGTGGTTTGCAGTAGTTCCCTGAATGGGTTGAAATTGAGTTTTGCCTTCAATTCCTCCTGGTTGAACACTTTTAGCTGTGGATGGAGATCAAGCTTCTTTCACAACCAAGACAAGCTGTGGGGTACATCTTCCCAGGACATTCTTGGGGTCACTTTTTGGTCAGGTTGCTCCTGAAGCCCAGCATAGCCCTTAGGAGTGTGGCTGCTGTTAAACATGCTTGGGCCGTTGCTTTTTCCGATAGAGGCAGCCTTGAGGCACTGCCTTCGGACATCAACATCCCTGGGCTTCGAGGGCGAAAGCAGGAGCGAGCAAATGTACTCTACCCAAGGAATGCCTTTCTCCAGTATCTTTCCTGGCTTGCTCTGTCCTCCAGTGATTGCAAGCACTAGGAACAGGGACTGATGTCCTTTCTTTAAGCTTTATTGCTATTGAGATGTGACAGAACCAGGTGGAATTTCAGGAAAAAATACAGTCTGTAGAAATTACTCTTCTTTTAAACATAGAAGCTTTCCTATGTGTGGGCATCATTACCTTTATCTGCTTCTACTGAAGGCCACATTGGACTGCTGCTGCTTTCACTTGTTGATGGTGGTAGGACATCAGTGCTAAGCAGAAGTTACTGATAGAAATACTTTTATTAGGTTTTATGCGTTTAAGAAAACTATGACAGAGTGATTTTCATAGAATTATAGAATCATCAAGGTTGGAAAAGACCTTTAAGGTCATCGAGTCCAACCATAAACCCTACTCTACCTGTTTTCAAGGGATACAAAGCAGAAACTTCAGGAGAGGCACTGAAGTGTTAGTTGAATTGCCTTCAACATCTTCACTTCCCAGGAAAATGTCAAGTTTGATGGTATTTGAGGTGAAGACTGTAGCGGGGTATGTAAATACAGTATCAGATAAAGAGACTAGAAGAGGGCTGAGAAAAGCTACTAAAGGCTGAGGAGTAGTTTTGCAGAGTGGGCATCTTCCTGTCTGTTTGGGCTCATGGGTTGAAGCCTCATTCTTTCACAAGATCACTGTTTGGTTCCCTGCCGTGAGGCTGAAGGGGGGCAAAATACTGTCTGTTGCTTGCAGGAATATATTCATGGTAACATCAAGCTAAAAGCCTGTTTCTCCAACAGTGCAGCCAAAGCTGTTTCCCATCACGTGATGCTGGGGCACTGCACTGGACTCAGGGTGAACGGCTGCTCCTCTGGCATGGAGAGGCTGCCACAGCACACACAGCCTCTGTCCTGGGAAGATGAGGAAGGGCTCCTGTTTACAAAGAACTGGCAAAAAGATGTAAAAGACTGGCACAAACAGATGAGAAAAATTCTCAACTACTTAGCAGTACTGATAGCCACTGTTGTTTTTATTTCCTGGGGTTGAACTGGGGATGTTTTGCAGAGAGTGAGATAAATCCCATATTGAAATACCACAATGCATATTAGCTATTAGAAATGCCTTGATAGAAAGACTAGATACAGCCACAGCAATCAAGAGGAATATGCCAGAGATGATTTCACTACTCCAGAAGCTAAATGAGCATTATTAGCTCCTGCAGATACTTGCAGCCTGCCTTGTTCAATAAACTCCTGCTCACGGGGCTTGGTTTCCAGCATGGTTTATTGCAGAGCATGGGGCCCACATGGTCTCCATCTCATGACTCCATCCTGCAAAGCCAAGGCTGGCATTCCAGGGGATATCAGCTGTGACGTGAGTCGTGCTGCAGGCTTCCCAGACACCTTTATGCATCCACTTAATCTCCTTGGGCTTCATCTTTCTGCATCTTTCACCTGGTACCATAGGGGCTGGGGATTATGTTCAGCTACCCTGAGAGGAAGATATTGAAAAAAACCTACTGCAGTCATTTAATTCCTCAGGCAACACTGGGCTGCTATTTAACAGGGCTGTGGCCCCAGCTGTTAATCCAGCCTTTGTAGACTCCACAGCTTCCTCACTTTATATTGGGGTGAATAATAGGTGAGTTCTATGGACAAACTGGAGTCATGCTGGCAATATGCAGGTTGGGGATGTTGATATGGGTGAGCAGCACCATATGAGGGACAAGCTCAGCTGGCAGGCACCACCGGGTGATGGTCCTTCTGCAATCTTTGACCATGTTTGATTTCAGGGGGATATACATACCGGCTTAGCTCTACTTGAAAGCCCCTGGATGCGAGATCGTTAGCCTTCTCGTTTGGACAAGGTAGGTTCATTTTCCTTAATGTGGCCAATGTTGCTGGGCAGGGCAGCCAGGGAAATGAGATCAAAGTTTGCCCGATGCCTTTCAAAGCGGAGCGGCATATCTTCTGATTGGGCTCTTAAATAAAAGCCGCACAGCCACCCTTTGAAAGTGCACGGACCTGAGCGTAAATGTTGCATTATGCATGGGAAACACCGAGAGCAAATGCTTTTATCAGCGAGAGCAATCAGGGCTGGCTATTAGCTTAACACAGCACTAAGAGGACAAAAATTGGGCTTGTTGATGCAGTTGAGAGAGGTTATGGGGTGTAATGAGTTTTCCTCTTGGAGATGCAGTACTGGAGCAGGAATAAAGGCAGCCTCCTCCATGGCCAGCAGAGGTGAAATAAGATCTCCAAAGAGGACTGGGATGCACAGCCCCGTTGGTGCAGCTCTGTTACCCACCTTAAGGCTGCTGCTGCATCATTTCTGCAGGCAGCTTTAAAAACAAGTATGTGGTGTTCACACCAACCTGGCAATAGTGTCTCTTGCTCTGTGCCTTAAAATGGTCAATATGGCCAAACTCTGAGCACCTCCATATGTGAGAAAGGATGCTTCCAGCCCTTCATGGGTCAATTTGTGTGGAACAGTGTGGCAGCAAAGGGAGCTCCAGCAGCTCTTGATGTTACAGGAACTGGGAGGGAAGGCTGAGAAGTTGGGGTGAAATTGTGGACTTCTGAAGGCTCTTGGCTTTGATACAGACTTTCTGTGGGACATAAGCTTTCCTATTTTTTTTTTTCCTCGAGTAATGATTTTCATTTGCTGAAGATGAGGCCATTCATCTTTTTCTGGTCTGGGTTCTCTCTTGGTAGGTGGAAAATGCTTCCTTTTCTCTAAGGGGCTCTCAGGAAGCATGTCTGTTCTCACCACTGAGGTGCTCACAGACCAAGGTGATGAGAAACCTATAAAAACAAATCCAGCTCTCTCAGAACAGAAGAAAATGAAATGGGAAACAAATGTTCGCCCCATATTAGAATAAGTGCAGAGGGATTCCTTGGTCTGTTAAAAAAAAAAAAAAAAAGAAAGAAAAAAGAGTAATTCTGCACATTTTGGTCTCCATTTGGTGTCAAACTGCACAGCTGTGAGTACTCCAGGGTGAAATGACAACCCATCCCCGAGGTCACTCTTAGGAATACCGCGCCTTCAGAAAGACGACAGTTTTAAACAATTTGTTCCTAATTGAAAGAGGTCACATGAGACTGACTTTACAAAGTTTACATAACAAAGAGTAATTCTGTTAAGTAAAATGATTAATTCCTGTCATTGCACATCAAACGGTGCAGTTACAAAACAGTATTGTCTATGCTCGCATTGCATTGAAAGCCATTTTTTCTCCAGTTTCCCTTCCCATAACGCAACCTTTTGACAGAGTCTTAACTCTTTGGTGTTATTCAGCGGAGGAATTTGTGAATGGGAAGCGAGTAGGCTGCCATGGATGTGTGAGATATGTTACGCTGGTGTGGTGGCAGGCAAAAGACAACAGCTCTTTAGAGTGGACCCAACTTACCCAGGGACCCTGTGTGATGAGAAATGGTTGCCAGTACAATGCGCCAGTTGTCGCCTTTCCTCGGCACAATGAGGCATTGAGGGAGAATCACAACCCCAAAATGGCAGATTTTTCCTTTAAATGCTTCCGCGGTGTATGGCACAGATGTGTCAAGGACCCATAACAGCCACCAGCTGAGTAATTTGGTGCTTGGGTAGCCTGGGAGAACATGGGTATCTTTGCATCTGTGTGCTCGTTAGTCCACAGAGTAGCGTGCTGGCTGTTCAGAGAGACTGACAAACCTAGGGAGTCTCTGTGTGATACGTGTAGATCTGATAGCAGGAGAACCTTTGGCTTTGGAGCGGTTCCCTGCTACTGCTGCAGGGCTGAACAGCTTTGGAGAGGAGGCTGTATATCCTTGCGGCTGCAGGGAAACCAGATTCGTGACCATGTACATGGGGATAGAGGTCCTTTGTTGTCCTTGTGACAAACCTGACTGTGGGTGCTGGAAGATACCTCCCCAGCTTCCTAGGCAGGAGGGTGGTCGTTGGCCCTGTTGCTGCTGGAGAGCACAGGCATACTGGGGAAAGGTTGGGATGTACAGGGGTGTCCACTCTTCTGGAGAACCGTGGTTGCAGCTTGGGCTGGCACTAAAGCCCACTGCTGGATTTTAATATGATGTCTCCCACACACCATGAAGTTTTGTAGCACTCCTTTTCTTGCCTACTTGTCCCTTTGCTGACCTTTTTATTCTTGAGACAGTCTTCTTCTTGCTTGGTAAGAGCCATAAAGAAAAGAGGTGCTGAGACTGGTGAGGGTAAAGGGGACAGGGGACACAAATTTCTGTTGAATTGGGCTATAGTTCTGCAGCTCCTGAAATTCCTTATTTGTTCAAATGGTTTGGGATTTGCTTATGTGTAAATCTACCTTCACCCAGTCGATGGAGTAGTAGTGCCTTTAGTGTAAGAAATTCTTCCTTGCTTTTTCAGTGTAGAGAACTTATTTGCTCCCTTTGCATTTTTTCTCATTACAGTCCCTTTCCTTCCCTTTCTCCAGCCTCCCTTTGGGTCTCTCCTTCCTTGTCTGCATTTCAATTCAAAGCCCTGTTGGAGTTTTCCATTCTCTTCTAGGGCTGAGTCACTGACTTTTGTCAGCCTCCCACCATGGACGGCAAAGGGGAGGGGGAAGAGAAAGAAGAAACAGACAGAAATTGCTTCAACACCAGCCAAAAGCTGCATAAAAAGGCCCAAATGTTATGGCATCTGAAATAAAATCAAGCACAAGCAAGCCCTGCCAAATCTCCCTTGAAATGCTGGAAATCTGGAAGTGTTCAGTGCAGCTGAAGAGCAGCTTTCTAGCCTAAACGTCAGTGGAGGGGTCAGAGCATGTATCCTGCTTTGCAGGTGGGATGTCCATGTTCTCAGTCCTTTCCAGGCACACCCCTGCATCCCTTCCCTGTTGTTGAGGCCATTTGCTCTGCAGAGAGATGATGCCATGGCTCTTGCTGCAGTTTGATGTCCTGTTCACCAGCATGTGGTGGAGCCTGAGTTAACCTCTCAATGAGCACATGGTGGAGCAGTGCAAAGGATGGCTGCCCACCTAACTTCCAGCGCTTGTCCTGTCCTGGAGCCAAGGGCAAGAAAGGGTTGGGTCTGCTGCTGTATACTAGTGCTGTCCTCAGCCTTGATGGTGCAGAGATCAAGCTGTGGACTCTGATTTTTATAGACTCTTCCCAACCTGCGCTCAGGCTGCAAGCATGCAATACGAATATATCCCCTATACAAAGCATCCAGTACCTCTTTTTTTCTCACATTTTCATGGAAGCTGATCTCATTTCCAGTTCCTGAGAAATCTACCAAGTCTAATTAATTTAGCTGTCTGGGATGATGGCAAGTTTCCCCATGTTTAAATCAGACTCGTTTTTCTAGTAGAAGGCCCTGGGCTCAACATGGCACCCAGAGTCCCAAAGCCCTTCCGCTGGCTGTAGGCAGGTCCCCACTTCACGGAGCATCTCAGTTGTGGGTGCAATGAGTGCTCAGACTTTGAAATTCCATCCACAGAGCATCTGAAACTCCTGAAACCAGGCCATTGCTTTCCTTGTTCAGGTAGAAATAATGGAGCAAAAATTATTATTCTTCTTCTGTGTCTACAGTGGGAAGACCCACCTCTCCTGGGCCTTTGTCTGGAAAGAGAAGGATTGCGAGTTGCTCCACAAGGACATGTGAGCTAGATTTTGTCCCTGCCTTCGATTATTGTCTGGAAAAGCCTGTTTTTCTCCACTGCTATGTAAGGACTAATCTTCTCACCATCTCACCTCCTACATTAAACACCAACCCCCTCTTGCACCCACCACCCTGCAATGTCTTTTCAAGGCCTGGCGACAGACCTTGCAAGGTTTGGTCTCATGACACTCAGCTCTGAAAGCCTGCAGAGTAAGTGAAGGTTCATTTCGATGTATGTCCACTAAAATCTACTTTTGTCCTAGAAGGCTATCACTGGTAAGTCCCTGGCATAGTCTGCACCTCTTACTATAAATCCAAGCAGTTTTAACTCTATTTACTATTTATTTGTGCCACCAGATAATCTGTTCTGTTGGGAAAGCAGATTTTGTATTGTTTGTCATTTCAGAGACATTTTTCCATCTCTTTCATGTGCTAAATCACAAGCTCTCTAATGTTGCAATCCATTTTTCTCCATAAAAGTGTTTAATAATGATAGATTAGACTGGCCCTTCTGACAGATTAGATAGGTTTTTAGTTTTGGCCTTTGATGAAATTACAAGGGAGAACACGAGGCAAGTAGTAAAAACGTTCTCGTAGTGAAAGGTCTGACTTCTTATCTTCCTAGATTAGCACCCTGCCTCTGCAAACAGCTTCAAGAAAGCTTAATGAGTCTGTGGGGACTGGCTGTTATCGAGAATAGTTGCTCTCTGGGGACTTGAAGGGCAAGAAGCGACCACTTTGATTTAATGAGTAAAAATATACCATGCTGCCCACTGCAAGGGCCATTGAACCATGGAGGCCATGGGCTTTCCTCCTGCTGCACATACATTGTCTTCTCTGTCCCTTATGTGCACTTACATTAAAACATTTGGAGAGATCCCAGTGCAGCCAGTTTAATCCGGATGGGTAAAGGCAGGTGGTTCAAGTACCCAGTTCTGTCAGTGGCTGGGTCCAGCCAGCCAGGAAAGGGACAACAAGTCCTGGAGTCTGCAATAGGACATGAACTGGCAAACCAGTAAGATTTCCATGTAATAAAGACAAGCCAGAAGACATTGTCTATCCATCTACACCTCTCCCATGATACACATTCGTAGCAGACCAACATGGGCTCTCTGCTTGTTTCCATGAGCTGGGTAGAAATTTCAGGAGCTCAGAGATGAACATACCCTAGTGCACTCTAGTCTTGCACCCATGCCTGTGATGAGCTGTCACTAGTGTGAAAGAAGACCAAGAACCAGAATGATACCAAGTGGATGGAAAAGATAGGAGTGAAATCTCTTAATGTCCTTTTCGGTTCCAAATGTGTCACAAAGGCCTTACAGAAAAACTCCTTGCAGAGAGTCTATGATGCATAAAATATGCTCTGAGATCAACACAGGACAAGAGTTTCCAGGAGCAGCAGAGATATATGTATCGAGCTTGTAGAAGCTGTGGGTAAGGCACCATCTAGAGCAGTGTGTATGATTTTGGTCACCCACATTCAAAGACTTGTAGCTGAAACAGATGCATAGGAAGGCTGCATGACGGTGAGGCAATGGGGAGTCTGCCAGAGAAGAAGCTAAACCAGCTTGTTTAGTCTGGCAAAGACCAAGGGTGAGAGGGTGGTCTCTATAAATATACATTTGCAAAGCAAGGCTCCATATTTATTTTGTTTTCATTAGAGCAGTTTTAAAAATGGGAAACCTGATTTTGTTTTTTGAAAAACACATGCTGTAGAGTTCACAGTCATTTCCACATCTCAGTATCCTGAAATTGCTCCATTTTACTGATTTTTTCAAGTGTTGCCAAATCACTTCTATCTTATTTTCCACAGAGGGCTGAGTTCACAGGTGATGGTGGGACCAGAGACAGGGATCTTGCCAAGGAAAACCTGTGTGGCAAGGCTCACAGTCTCCAGGTGCAGCCTCCATATCTCATGCTTCATGGTTGTGTTTGCTCCTTGATAGCCACATGGCCCAGTGAGCATCTCCCTGAGGCCAAAACTCCCAGGTCAGCCTCAGCCCAGCAGACAAGGAGCTGGAAGTTTGGCCACTGATGGAAATCTGTCTGTCTCCAGGCCAAAGGAGGAAGTTATCTGCCTGCGTGGACTTTTCTGATCCCCAAATCTGCTCATTGATTCCCCCGGCAGCACGAGCATTGCAGGGAATATCTTATGGCAGTTCCACCACAGACTACTGCTTTTATTTTTAATTAATTCAGAATGTTCTCTTTTCAATGAATCAAAGCCTAAAGGACATCTTAGGCCTTTGCATTGTGGCTCAGTGCCTAAAGGAACAGCCCTGTCTCAGAGGGGCTGCAGGACTCCCTTCTCTATAGGGGAGGGGCCTGGTTTTCATCTGTCTGGGTGGTGTGGTGCCCTATAGAAGTGCCATAGCCCTGGGGACCTTATATAGGGGCTGAGCTATGAGAGCTACAGACTCTATAGGGGAGCTTTGTAGGGGACCACTGGGATGTCAAAATCACTCTCACAAAGCACAGCAGGTGACTTTGCTGAGCGAGGACACCACGTCCCCATCTTGGGAATGCCAGCGATCCTTTTTATTTTGACCAAAAGAAAGAAAAGATCAGCATGAAGCACATGCAAATTTCTAAAGCCCTTCTCACCCTGCAGCTCCCCCCATGGAAACACTGATGGGGTGTCACGGCAACATCATTTCCCCATGAGGGAAAAGGAAACATTCCCTGTTGCATCAGAGCCCCTGTACCTCCCCAGAAAAGGCAGACTCGCCTGTCTCTGTACAGAAGTACCTGTGTTTTTCAGAGGTGGCTGCTGTGCTGTGTTCCTGATCCCAGTTCCATCAAAACAATGAGCCAATTGATCAGCTGCTTGGTGAAAAAGTAGCTTAAGACCATCACCAAGTCCTTCTTCTCTGGAACAAGTCAGCCTCGGGATTGCAGGCTCAGTTTCACACCCCGGCAGCAGCCCAGCAGCCCCCACGCTGTGTGAGCACTTCAAGAAACCCGGTTGTGCCTTTCCCTCACACTCCTGGATTAATTAGAAAAGGTTTCAAACTTCCCAAATGCAATGATTTCCCTGCAATTTTTTTCAAATAAACAATTTATTTTAGAAATAACACCCCTGCCTCAGGGAACTGTTATCTATGCAAGTGTTTTTTATTAACTGCAGAGCAGGAATCCTGGGGGGGTGTGGAAAACACGAGCTTTCGGAAGGATTGTAATACGCTGCTAATTTGTATTTATTTATTTATTTTACAAAAGGCGTGCAAATTGAAAAGCATCCCAAGGATTATTTTAATCTCCTTTCCATACTCTGGGTATTGTTTGTATTCTGGGGAAATCACTTGAAATTTCTGTGCCGCCTTCTCATACAAAGGATATGTTATTAACATGCATATTCTTTGGCAGCAGTTCCACGTGCTTTTCGAACCAGGAAGGCATTTTTTATCTTGCTTGCATTTGAAAGGTGGAAAAGCTGTTTTTCCATTAGGGCAGATCATCAAGGGAAATACTTCAGGCTGGAAGAAATCAGTCACAGGAGTGTCAATTCAGCTGCACAGGGCCCCAAAAGGAAAGGTCTGAGGAGTTTGGCTCTGTCTGGACTTTAACACGGCAAACTGGCCAGGCCCGATGGCTTTTTGGTGATATTCAGGGAGCTTGTGATATCCAGGGAGCTTGTGAGGATCTGTGGTACCCAGTACAAGGTAAGGCTGGTGCACCTGGGCTTGGCCCAGAGAAAGAGAGACTAAGGTACCAACAGTGCTGCTGAGGACCTTTGACTTATTACACGTGCTGGCCAAGCCAGGCAGTGGGAGCCCAGCTCCGCCTGGGCTGTGTGAGATGCTTTTGGCAGAGGAAGGGGATCAGTTCTTCTGTCAACTGTAGCCCGGGCTGACATGAGCTCCCTGTAACCCAGGCCATCTCTGCAGAGGTCTACTCTGCTTGAAGGCTTTAGCTTGTGCACCATGCATTAATATGAATTAATTCATCTGCTTTCTCGAGACACGAGTCCATGGGCTTTTCTACTGCAGCAGGAGGAGGAGTGAGGACAGAGGAGCTGTGTTCACTGGCATGGCTGGATCCGGAAGGTAATTTCTGTCCACAGGAGGGGTTTGGAGCAGAGATGCATCAGTGAGGTCCCCCCAGTGCAGTTGGGTACAGCTCCTGCAATCATCCCAGGGGAGGGCTCTGGCAGGGATCTGCCTTCCCTGCACTGCTGGACACCCCCCAGCATGATTTCATCTTTTGGCCTAAACATGCGTGCAGTTGTTTCACTGCTTGCTTTGTGCCTTTGACAAACGCCTGATAACACCTCACATTGTTTTTACCAAACCTGTTTGTTGAGAGTGATTTGTACATCACCTCCTGCTGCCAACCTCATTGGCAGCCAGCAAAAGGAACAGCCCCGGCTGGCTCCATTTCTTTGCCTACAGAAAGGGCAGAAGTGAGGCAGGAAGGTGCCAGCAAACAGACACAATTGGGTGTCCCCGGAGATGTGTTCCCCCTTTTCTCACGGCGTGCAGGCAGTGCCCTCTAGTGCTGCTGCCTTTGGACATCACTGGAAATACTGAAGAGAAAAACTGAGAGCGAAGCCCTGTTCGAGCTGGTTTGGTGGCACAGTCAGATGGACGTCAATCCTGTGTCTGCACCCTGGGCATGGGGTGGCTGTGGCTGCACTTCTCCCTGGAGCAGCTGTGTCGGTGATGGCCATGGTGGCCAGAGGTCAGGAGAAACTGTGACCAACATGCAGAGAGAAGACACAGAGGAAAACCCATTCGACAGTGGGATTCCTCTCTGGAGTCGCAGGAACACCTGGGACGTGCAGATGATCAGTGGTGGCTCTGCAGGGATGTATTCTGCCAGTGGTGCCTCATGTCTCCAGCGGGGTGGCCATGCTTGTCCCTGCAAGCTTGTGGCATATTCATGTTGGTAAGCTCCCATACAACCCATCTGCTGCCACTGAGCCAGCACGTTTCAACCAGCAGGTGATGCCTCACACATGCAGTCGAATTTGTGATGAAACAGCTCCTGTTGGCATAAATGGGGAGAAAAGTTGTATCTGTTTTGAATTAAGAAAACGGATATGTTAATTTAGATTACAGATTTCTTTTGTATCTATCTTCCTTCTCTTTTTTTCCTTTAAGAAATGTTTTTTATTGTCTTGCAAGTGCTAAACATTTTACTGCTTCATTTTCATTTCTTGGTTGCGCTTTGTTCGCTGTTGGCTCCCAGCTTGAACCAGCTCTGCTTTCCAGAAGGAAAAAAAGCTATTTTTCTGGATGCATGTAAGTTGCATGAAAGGAAAAGGCAAAAATCTCATCCTACCTCTGGTTAGAAGGAAATTTTCATTGGTACCCTCGGGAGCAGGCAAAAAGCTTTTCTATTAAAACACAATGAGAGAGGAAATTTGATCCATATGATTCACCACACAGCCTCTTCCTTCTTATTTCTGGCAGCATCCTCAGAGGATGTCTTTTATCTTCATATCATCTTGGCTGACACTAGCCACAGTCCATGTACCACTCTCAACATACTTGAGAAAATGCCTCCCATTTCTCAGCAAGGAAGATGTCATTTATTACTTCTATCCCATTAGTCTCTGGGGAATGGGCAGAGAGCAGGTTTCTTTTGCATTAGTTGTAAATACACAACTAATATTTTATAACTAATAAATAAACAACTAATTTAACTACAGTTAAAATATTCCCCATTATTTCTTACCAATGGAGACCCTCGGCAGCAGTTCCTTAGGGCAGAATCAGGGACAGATGAGGTGCTGAGTTGTGCCATGGAGAAATTGCCTCTTCTCTGCCCATCTCATCTACAGGCACCATGAAGGCCACAGCTCCAGCACATGGCTCCTCCACTCACACCAACACAGGTTCATGCAGCCAACTTTGGTGCCAGCAGTGAGGTGTCACAGGTGGGGCTGGTGGGCCCCAAACGTGATGTTCTTGAAAACATCTGTTCTGGTTTGAGTGAGAACAGAACTAATTCTGTTCAGTGATTTTACTTTTCAGCTCAGTTCTTCTAACTCACTGCCCTGTCTGAAGTCAGCAGCCTGTTTCACAGGCAGTGTCTGCTGCTGGCAGTGATAACACCCCATGTTCAGAGTTAGTACCAAGCACTGTTGTGCAGACCAAGGCCACTGCTGGATCTTGTGTACCATTTTGCAGGGTGCAGAAAGTAAAAGGCTGCCCTGACCCTAAACCATGACAACATCGTGTTCTGAGAAAAGTCTTAATTCTTCTGAATTAATACAATCTCCGTAATAAAGATTTTTGTCTTCTCCAGGTTCCTACTGACTAAATTGCCTCCACTAAGACTTACTTTTTGAAACCAAGAAGACTAGATGACTCTTTGGGTGATACGTAAATATCCTGGCCTGATATTAGAAGAACAGAAGAATCAGGGTATCTCTCCCAGGGACACAGTGAAAATCTGGGTGCAGTTGCTTTGTGGATTCCTGCTGCAATTGATACGCTGATACTTGACCCCCAGTGTAGATGGTGCCTCATTTACAGAAGAGTTTTAAGAGAACCACCACCTCATGCCAGCATCTTCCTTGCATGGCCAGAAAGTGTCTCTCCTTCCTTTTAGTGAGCTGAAGTTCATACTTAAGACTCATTTTTCCTTAAATGGAATTTCACTACTACAGTAAATGATCAATTTCTGTTCCTCGTAGCCAAGGTCAGGTGTGAGAGAATAATAGTCTCCTACCCTAGCCTTGCACACCATGTAGAAATGATTTATTGCATTTCTAAAAGAGGATGCTTGACATTTTGAAAATGCAATGTAGTCCAACAGTAATTAAGCAAAAAGTAGACCGCTGAACAATTGATTGCCACTGTCAGCAAAGCCTGATTAACTCAGATGCTTGAAGAACTGTTTCTGCCACCTATGAATTAAAGGTTAGTAATTAAATTTATGGGCCATGGCCACTGTCTCTGGATGGTACTTCACTTATAACGGTCCCAATGAAGAATAATCAGATGGAAAAAATGCAGGTTGTTAACTCAAAGGCTTTTTATTGAGACACAGAGTGAAAAGTGCCAGCCTACACACAGTGTGAAGTAGCAGTATCAGCCATCAAGCAACTTGCCTGAGGTGGCCAGCAAAGGCACATCTGGCAGGACTGAACGCTGGCAGGGTGATGGAGCCATGTTCAAACAGGAGCTTGGCTTGAATTTGAGATTTGAATCTGAAGACATGACTATTAGTGACTTCTCTCCCACTTGGAGCCTTCAAGGTCAGTTTCTGAACCGCCAGCCCGACTGCATAATGTTAAGCTTGATGCAGAAGTCACTGGTTTAGCTCTTTCAGTGATGGGAAGAAGGCAGGGGGTGATTGCAGGAGCCCTTCTGCAATGCAAGCTGGTTATAATCACAGCTATTAACAGGGAGTTTATATTTGGGCCCACCTGGCCAATGTGCGAAACAGATGACAGACAGGAGCTGCCATGAAAAATTGCTGAACCGTAAAGACAAGGGTCATCTCAATGTTACCAAGGCCCCGTATTTCAGGTCCTCCCTTGTGCAGGCTGAGTAACATGAAGAGCTTGTAGGAATTTTCCATCCTTTCAAAGACTCACCTTTGGGGCTAAGGTGTTTAGAGTTTCAGGCCCCATGTTTGGCTGGGGCTGTCTCATCTGGGACCCATCAAGCCCAGGGTAGCCAAAAGGCAGAATTTCTCCTCAACCACTGCATTTTACTGGGAAGTGACAAACATTTCTCTGAAATGACACTTTAGGGTTTGGTGAAGCCATCAGTTTTGTACCAGGTTTGTGCAAGCTGTGCCTTCACCATGCAGGCTCATTGTGTGCCTGTTGAGGTTGAGCCTTCCTACGTGTATAATGATGATGCAACTGCAGTTGACAAATGCTGACTTTTGTGCACCTTTGGGTTCCCTCTATCACCTCTTCCTGCTGGAGCCTGGAGCTCTCTTGTGGTCCAATGCACTGAGAACTGGTCACTAAAAAACAGAGTTTGAAAAATAACAAAAATAAACTCATTTACACGTGGATATCAACAGGATGAGCTCGTGGCACAAGGATGTTTTTGGCAACAGAAAGCAAAAGCCACTTCTGGGGGCAGTTGCTCGGGACGGTTCAAGGGGTCTGTGTTGGAGGAGAGGGAGGGGGCTCCAACTGTGCTGGCGGTGACACTAAGCCACGCTGGGGTGCGAAGTCATGAAGGTTCTCCACCTGCCCCAGCATAATGCAGAGCACCCAAGGGACATCCCACACACGAAAGCATCCAGGGTTGGGGGGCATGGACAAAAACTGAGTCTGTGTTCACATTTGAGTGCAGATATCCAAATTCTGCTCTTTTGAGCACTCCATGGAGCCTACATGAACATGCAAAAACTGCAGCAAAGCACCCGATGGGCACAACCTGAACCTGGCTTGTGGCCAAGTCAGCCATCCCCCTGCTACCCTCCATCTGCTCAGTGGTGCAGAAGCTGATTATTTAAGGAGGTCTGGGGAGAGGCCTGAAGTTTTGTTTCTGAGCAGAAGTCAATGGGTGTTATTTGATTGCTTTGACAGTCTTGAGCATTGTTTTTACAGCATTTTGTTCCCACCACTGAGCTGTCATTCTTCATGAAGGCAACTTGAATTTAATTGCAAGGCTCTGTCAGACTCTTGTAGAAGTGCTTTTTAGTCTCATTTTGACGTTATGATAAAATAATAAAAAATCAAAAATCAATGCATAATGATTTCTGCAATCTGCCGGCCTCTTTGGTCAACTTCATCCATAACAAACTAAATAACAGTAAAAAAACACTGCTTCTATGAAGAGCCATCTTAGTTAGTGGCACATTTAAGATTTCGGCAGCCTTTGTCCTCTTCCTGCCAGTCCAAACATAAGTTTAAAGTCCTTGCACTTCACCAAGATCAAATGACTCTTCCAGCAGCTGGAAGAGCACAGTGTGGTCGAGCTCCTGCTGCACCTTTGCTGTTATTTTCCCTTGTGATCACAGACCTGCAAACCCTCCTGTGCATTCAGAGGGTGTTTCCACCACACATGGAGTGTTTCTCAGCCTGATGAGGATTCAGACTCCCTTGCTGGTGCAAACATGAAGTATCTAAACGTGCCCATTGTCACCAGGTTTGCCCTAGTATGTGCTACCTCTCCTGCTAATTGCATCCCTGTTGCTACCTGTGCTGTTCCTCAGCACGGCTGCCAGCAGCTGAGACATGAAGCATTTAAGCTGTTTGCAGGATTCAGGTTGTGTTTGCCTGATGGCACTGGAAATACCAGTTATTTGTGCAGGACCTGAACTGGTTTCCTTGTGAGCAGGTCTTTGCTGACATGCTTGTATCTGATTGACAATCCAGAGTGGCCAAAATTGGAACCCAGAACTGATTTTTTTTTTTTTCCCCCCACATTTCAGAGGATAGGAGCACTAAGAATCCTGTCCAGAACCCAAAGAACTACTGCCTATGCATCTAAACAGCAGAAGTACTTAACGGGATTTACTTGGATCCAAACCAGCAGAAATCTCATAGGATTTTTGATGACTGGGGGTTAAATTTATTAGGGTGGGTGGCTGGGAATTGCATACTGCTGGCTTGCAGACTTTGTCCTTGGGCTGTTCCTAGCTGAAATCTGCACTGAACTCATCTTTCTTCTGTCTCCATTAAAAAAACCCCAAACATGGTGCTGTATTCAAAAGAACAGAAAAGGGGTGAGAAGACTTGTCACCATTAACTGAATGTGGGATGCCTGGCTGTGCTCCAACAAGTCTAAGGGGTAAGGATGATTATTATACAAGTAGTTAAGATAGTAAATAATCCTTAAAGTTTCTTCCTTTGTAAAATATATTTGGGCATCTCAAGAAAGTAAATGATGTGACCTGTTCTGGGGGGTTCGCAGCTGTGGTTTATGGGCTGGTTGTGCTCCATCTTATGGCACCTCCAGGACCACTCTGCCTGGCGGTATTGCTGATGAAGCTTGATGATGAGCACACACAGCACCCATCTCACACCACCAGAACATGAAAGTGTCCCTGTGGGGCAGACTGGAGTATCTGGGGCCATGTGGCCAGGGCAGCAGCATTCCCTCACACAGCCTGAATGGGATAAATAGGCTAAAGGGATAAATTCCTATTTCCACAGGCTTGTACACATTCACACAGCCATACTGAAAGGAGAAGAAAGAGTTATTTATGATGTGTTCTGAAATATAAATTATATCAAAGTCAAAGCTCAGGGTAATTGCTGCTGAAGTAGATCCAAAGGTTGGCATTATGATTAAATAGCGCTGCTGCCTTTTAGGGGAAATCTAGTTACAGACAAACAACATGGAGGTCAGCAACAAAATGTAATTCAATTCTTAGCTATGAATTAATGAATGTGTTTTAGATTAATTTAAATCCACAAAGAGACTTTGTGTTGCAGAAATATTCATTAGGAAGTTTAACAGATTATTCCTCTGGCAGCGGTTCAGCTTTTTGTGCTCCTCCAGGTGAAACCGCTTCTTGCAAAGCACAAGGATCGTGCCACCTTCCCTTACAAAATGCATCTGGTTTGTTCTTTGATGTTTACTTTCCTTTCCAGCTGTCCTGTACACAATGACCATGTCTGCCCAGGCTATGCTCTGAATGGGACATTTGTGGTGTCCACTGGCAGGAGAAGAGACTGAGAGTTGTTTGATCTCATCTTGATTCAGTAGCAGTGAGAGAATGGTGAAATGGAACCAAAAAAACAGGCTGGAAATGCCATCCATGGACCAGGCGTCATCTCTCCACCTTCAGCACAGGCTTCAGTGGGGCTTAAGTATCTCCTTGAATGTTTTCTGGAATAATGAAGCTCTAACCAAATGGGTGTGTGTGCTGGAAATCTTTTATCTTTTAGGTTATTGGAACCTCTTCTATGTGATGATAGACTCTGGCCGCCTTCCTAATTGTGCAAGGAAAATTGCTGATGCAGCCAAGGACTGTCCAGGGGAGGAAAATGAAGTGTTTTCAGTGGTCACAAGAGGTGATGGAGTAGGGACAAGTCACACCAGTAGGTATACAGCCCTGCCAAGGTGTGCTGAGCCCCACTTCTGCCTCCAGGAATGGTGCCGGAGTGGGAAGGGCCCCTTGACCCACCACCCCTTCCCTGGAGGGAGCTGGGGCCGTAGAAACTGTGTTGGCAGGACATGAAAGCAGCTCTGACACTGCCTTGGCTTTGCTGTCCCCATCATGGTGGTGGAGGAGGGAGGGATGACCGGGCCAGGAGGCCACTGCTTCCTGCCACCTCCTGTGAACTTAATTTGCTTTTTCTCAGTGCTGGAGAGAGTCATGATGTGACTCTATGGGGGCAGAAGGCTTCACTTGAAATAAGATGGGCACATCCCTCTGTCCTCACTCAGAGCTTCTATGGCTTTAGATTACAAACCAAACCACAGAGAGCATATAGAGCACAGGAGAAGAGCAGACAGCACCTCCCTAGAGGGAAATATCTGAATATTGAGAGCTAGGTCAGCTCATCCCAAAAAATTAACTACTCTGAGCTTGCTGCCACCAGCCGCAGAGCTGCTGCTAACAGAGATGAGCCGTTTATGCCTAGCCCATGGTACTTGCTCGTGGTGTGCATGGGGGATTTCAAGGTGGCTCTGGAGGTTTGGTTCACCCGAGGGAGCTGGAGCCTCCTCCTCCCACCCAGACCTTCAGAGAGATGCTAAAAAGGAGTTGTGGGGATCTCTGGCTGTCTTGCCCACTCGGGGTCCCTTCTGACTGAATGCACTGCTGCTCTACCAGGAGAGCAGGTGAAGGGGGGTGGGGGGGTCTGCAAATTAATCTTCCACGGCTCCTTCAGAATGGATTAGAGCAGGTGGATTAGGAAGAGCTCACAGGAGGTAACTGTCTGGCCAGCCCAGATCCTGGAGATGCAGATGAAGTGGGGGGGGGAAGAGGGGGGCAGATCCTGCCTGGACAGACCCAGTCTCTGAACGGCAGGGACCATTGTCCTTCCTGAACCCAGATGACTCATCTGGACTTCTTCACCTTGACCTCTGAGTGCTCAAGTTCTCCTTGCTCTTTTCACTCCTTCAATGGAAGTGGTGCAATAAGTGAAGGTGCTCTGACACCCTCCCTCATGGTTCTTTCTCATTCACCAGCATGAGAACAGCAGATTTAATTTTCTCCAGTCCCCAGATAAGTGAGACTTATCGCCAGATTAAGACACTTTTAACAAATCCAAAGTTATAAATCCTCCTCTGAATATTTCTCACTCTGGGGAAATAGATTCACCTTTTTCTTTGCTTCCCCACCAGCTCCTTCGACTGCATTTGCGGCACTGATGGCTGTTCTCCCTCAGCTGTAATCTGGTGTTTGAGCAACTTCACTTTTTAACTCGAGTACAAATTGTCTGAGCAATTTGCTCTTTGATTTCAGATCAGCTGCTCTTGACAGAATTGCTTCGCCTTTGCTTTGGTCCTTGGTTTGTAGAATGTTAGTGGCTGAGGCTGTGTGTACAGGCATTATTTGGACATCTGGATTTTTAGCACTTGCCGCCTTGCTCTGTAATTAACAGTGATGTAATCTAGCCTGTGCACAGCCTCCAGTGAGGGTGACTGTTGGCCACAATGGCAACCATTCGCTCTTGCTTGTGACATTGCTTGGTGTCCCCAGAGTACTGGAGGTAATGCCTGCTTCCAACTCCACCGACCTACTAAGATCAAACACTTTGCTCCATGTCCTAGGCACAGCTTGGTCCATTGCTTCTTCGATGCAATGATTTTTCTGTTTTGTTTTGTTGTTGTTGCTGTTTCATTTCATTTGGTTGGTTTGGGGTTTTTTTAAGCAGAACACCTATTTTCTTTTCCTATGACTTCATATGATAAGTTTCAGAAAGCTGCCCTAGCCTTGGGTAGCCTCACCCTTCACAGCCTTCTGCTCCAGATGGTTTTGCTTTCCTGCAACAGCAAGATCTTTGGACACAGAGGCCAGCAGATAATAATTCATAAGCTGGTTTTGGCTTCTTTTAGCTCGCAGTCAGGAACCAGGGTGGAAATGCATTTATTATGGACAACTTTTAGCCATTAAACTTGGACTTTGCCTTCCAAGCACTACAGTAACTTCTCACTCCTAAGTTTCTCTCTTTGCTTATGACAGGGAATCAACTGCAGCAGTTTAGGAGGCTCAGGCCGTGGCTTCCTTCACCCTTGTGCACTGTCAGCCCTCAGGGAGCAGGTGGGGACTCTTTCACACTCATAGAAAGTAATTTCCAGTGATCACCAATTCAGCCCCGTGGTTTCTGGAGGGCTCTCACTTGGATGAATATGGGCTTTTTTTCCCAGGCACCCTCGGGGTCCCTGTGCAGAGGTCATAGGGTGAAAACCCCTGTCATGGGGTAAATAAAGAAGCAGGTGGACTAGGGCACGTGTTTCTTTCTTGTATGGCAGCTCTGATAGCTGGAGTTTGAGAACAAGGTTCATTGCTGGCATGAAATGGTATAGCTCAAATGAACTCAGATAATATCTGCTTGAAATGAGATGCTACTAGTTTCCAAGGAGCTGGAAAAGCAGCTGAAGCTTCTCAGCTGAAGTTTTTCTTTTTGAGCACTAAGAAAGCAGTGGAAAAAGGGATGGTGAAGGCAAGTCTCCTTGTGCTGCTCTTGGTGATCACAGCCCAGATCCTCCCCTCTGAGATTAAATTCAGCTTTAATTCAGTCACAAGTCCCAGCCTCACTCTTCCGGACGCTGGGAATTATTTGTCTGTAAGCTTTGCACCAGAAGATTTCCTTTCCTAACCTAAATGCCATGATAGCATTTGAGCTGTGCACCTGCTCCCAGCAGAAGCATTTCACTCCACTTCCTAAACAATAATTTAATATTCTGGCAGTCCCCAGGATAAGCGTGCATGTGTTCCTGTTATCAGCATGTATCTACTATCCATTACCTAAATATGTTTAAGGGCCAACATGATATTTGTGACCCTGTCCTATAAAGGGCCCCACGCTGGAAGGAAGGACCTGTGCTGATAGTGTTGCACTGATGACCAAAATAGATGCTTGATTCAAACTGAAGTTTACTAAAAGACTCCTACAGTTTTGAAGGATTTGGGACTAGACCCATACTAAGCAATAGAAGAATTCTGTAACTAAAACTCAAACTACAGTGAGAGGAAACACCAAGATTGGGAATACTTAAGTAGCACACCATAACAGGTTCAGGAAATAGATGGTTTGGGCTTGTGGAGAGTCCTCAAAAGCTGTAAAATTAACTGAACCACGAATGAAGCTGGTGACTCCAAGGAACAGACGCAGCAGAGGAATCTTGGCTACTTAGCTATTGCTATAAAATTCCAGCCCAATTTTTCTTCCCATTCCCACCCCTTTCTGTAGGGCAATCTTCTGGTGTTGTCACTGGCAGCATGGAGGCCATCGTTACCCCTGCTGAGCTTGTTGGGGCTTTTGTAAGTCGGTTAACTGGGAGGCAGAGAGGGAAGCAGAAAGGCTGTCCAGTGGAAAGCATGTCAGTTTGAGGTGTCTCACCTGCAGCCAAAGTATTCCCAAGGTGTTTAGTGCTTTTCTCTCTGAGGGCACTTGGGACCTACAGACCCTGAGTGAGATTTTCACCTCTGCTGCTGGCAGCCCAAACAGGACTTCATGCTGAATTTTTATAGCCTGATTCCTGCATGTTTCCAGGAGAAACTTTTATTTTGGAGGATGATCAGTCAAATGGATGGGAATGGCTGAAGTAGCTGCTGGTCCAGGGAGAACATCTGGAGGTCTTGCTAGGCTCTCATCAATTGCCAGGTCCCCATGGATCAGGCCATGTAGCCCAAAGGGCACCTCGCAATACTCTGGTACCAGTCTCTGGTACCAGGTGATGATGTCTCTCACTTCTGGAGCTTGAAACTGCCAATTGCTTGTTTTCATCAAATACAATAGTTTTATTGCCAGATTTGGAGACTGTGGGCTCTGTGTGTGTGTCCACTGACCTCTCCTGGCCAGACCCAGGATGCTCGGTTGGGCTGCACCAGCCATCTCTCCGATGGTGGAAACCAGGTGCCCCTAACACCCGCCCAGGGAAGCACTTATGCTGGGCAAGCAGCAATAGGGTTTAACTTCCCGATAAAAGGGGAAAAAAAAAAAAGAGGCAAGGCAGCCCTTTGGGGAAATGCAGGAGATCTTCAGTGACATCTCTAATTAACAAACTAAATGTGTCTGTGGTTGTGAGCAGACCACAGCACACAAGTGGTTATTACTGCAGTAACAAACCACAGTATAGGACCCTGGACAAGCGAGAACTGGATGCATTCAAAAATCCATCCCAGTTCCACAGTCCTTACTGGGGTAAAGTTAGGAGTGAAATCGAGGGCTGCAAAATCATGCCTATGAGGAAACTGGGCAACTTTGGAAATATTAAAGAAATAAGTATAAGGAAGAAAGGAGAAAATCCAAGAGGTTATCTCATGTTCTGGGGAGAGCAGCATCTGCTGAAGGAACCTGGTAAATCTTTTAGCTGCATAGTGTGGGACCTTCTGTAAAAACCTGTATGAAAATGACTGTTACGGTGCAGTTGTAGTAGGAGTTCAAATAAGCAGCAGTAATTTTCCTGACAAGATAACGCCCAAATCTCCCTGTTCTGATGGATTTCCATAGATTCCTCTTCTTTATGCAATCACCTCAAAATACCTCATTCAACTGATATTTCTCAGCCGAACATTTCAACACCTCACGGGCAGTGTCCCATTGCTGCCAGCTCACATTTGCTTCTTAGCCTGCTTCCTTTTGTTTTTTTCTTTGTTTTCTTGCTGGAAGGGGAGGAGGATCAGCTAACCCTTTAGCTTAAATATTATAATTAATTGGTGCTTTTTGATTTATTTTTTTTTATATGCCTTCTGCTGCTACGCTAAAAGTGGGTTTTCTTTGTGTGAGAAAGCCTTTGTTTCCCTGAAACAGGTTTTTTCCCCACCCCAGCATAAATACCACTTTGAAAAATTGCATCACAAACCCCCCAGCACTGGGATTTTAGAAAGGGAGCCTGAATGGCTTGAAACTTCACATAGCTCCGCAGTGAGGAGAGCGTGGCTTTCATCTGACAGGCTGTTTAAGGATGGTTTGACCTCTCTCTTCCTTTACATTCTGGGAGTTAACTTCTGTAAGTGTCCAGCATAAATCCTTTTAATGCAAATTTCCTTGTCAAAACTACAAACAGACATTTGATCAAAGGTCAGCTCTCCTTTGTGTTCCTGTTTGATATAGAAATTTCTATTTCATCTTTGACTGTCATGGTCAGTTAAGGGAACTGTAGCCTGATGGGAAATTACTGATGCATTTCATGTCCTCTCTCCAACGAGGCTCTTCCCCCCCTTTCATATCTTATGGGTGTTTTAATTTGAATATGTTTTCATTTTTTAATGGAATATTTAAATTAGCTTTGAAAATGTAGTGGTATGACACTGAAAATTGTCTGCTTTTTAAACTGAAGCTCAATTTACTGCTATTTGATACCCTGGGAGCTGATCAAATAATTACTATTCCCTTACTGCTGGCTTTATTTCATGCTTAACTTGTGGTTCTTTTTTCACGGGGCAGTGCCTGAAGAACAGGAATTGCAGCAAATGGAAGCTTTGGAAAATTTTGTATTTACTTCTTGGGGTTCCTTGGCTCTGCTGAACCCAAGCATGGGGAGCCCTATGGCTGTGGCACCAGAGCCCCCTTGGACCTCAGTAAGCCTAGCAGGCTCAGCAGAGGGGTCCTGCTCCAGGTCTCAGGTCCCTGCAGGGGGGATGATGCAGGGAACTGGCCACACAGATTTGGGATGATGAGCTACTGCTGGGCCACGCAGAGGCTGTATCCCACATGTGCATCACTGCTGAGAGGACTGCGAGGTCTGGGAGTGGACAGGAAAAGTGGGCATCCTAGAGAAAAATGTTTAGGAAGTAGCCTTAAACTGAGCTTTACTGGTCCCCCTCAGGAGAGATCCTGAAGCATCTCCTCCTCTGCAACTCTGTGCCCTGGATCTGTAATTGCTGAAGAATTGATTCAGCTGCTTTTACTGCTATGCAGTTCAGCAGGAAGCTGTGGCTTTCCAACCTGTAGACAGCAAAAGGGACCATGATGAGTGAGTGTTTCTACTGCTGTCACTTAAAAAAATGATACCTGGGCTTGTTGGCTACTAAGTATAATTGCCTCTGCAGGGAATAGGAGGCCATGGGCCCCCTCTCTCAGGATGTCAGCTGGGTCTTAGAATCAGAGAGTCATTTAGGTTGGAAAAGACCTTTGAGATCGAGTCTAATTGTTAACCCAGCACTACCAAGTCCACCCCTAAACAATGTCACTAAGCAGCATATCTACACCAGGAATGGTGACTCTACCACTGCCCAGGGCAGCCTGTTCCAGGTCTTTACAATCTTTTTGTAGAAGAATTTTTTTCCTAATATCTAACCTAAACATCCCCTTGCTCAACTTGAGGCCATTTCCTCTTGTCCTATTGCTTGTTACCTATCAGCCTGTGGCTCTGCTGGAGCAGGATGACCTCAGCTGTAGATCTGTAACTCACACTGCTGCATTGTGTCTCCTTTCAGCAAAAAGCCTTTTAAGCAATTTCTATTCTCTTCTCTTTTCTTACATCTCCTTCTGTTATCTTCAAGCACACAAGCCAGTTCCTTTTAGACAGAGATGGACGCAAGGTGGCTCAGGTGTGCAGAGCTGTCCTTTGCCAGGGAAGACTTTGTCCTTCCTCAGTGTCTGGGACCAAGTCACCTCTCATTTATCCACATTGAGTGAACACAACTTCAGGTTGTAACGTCCCAGCTCTCCTCCATCGGGTGACAGTGACAGCAGATGGCAGCAGTGGCCTTCGGATCCCAGCAGCGCTGCCAACTCTGAGGAAGACGCGGTCGAGAGTTTCTCTGCATCCAGGATATTTGGAAGACAGCTTCCCTCTGTGCTCTCCTTCGCTGGGGCTCAGTCAGCATCCATATGGACTGTCAAAATGTAATTGCACCGAGCGTCTATATGCTGTAGTTGCTTAGTCTGTCAAAATGACACACAGACTCCCAACTTAAAAAGTCAAGAAAGAAAATTCCTATCTTCTGTTGTGCTTTAATTAATCATTTTGTCAATTCTTTGGTGGCTTTGGTACTGCATTGACAGATGAAAACAAAGATTAGGATTTTTGAAGGTCATGGGGATTTTGGCTGCGGGTTAAAGTGGTCGCCAACTCTGATCATCTATTTTGTGAGGGGCTCCCAGCTGATAATTCAGGACTTGTGGCACCCCGCATCTTTGACCCTCGATCTCAAGAGGCTTTGGAAGATGTTGGACAGCATTGGCTGCATCATCACAGAGCCTCTCACCTGCTGTGCCACGTCATGAGCCCTGCCACTGCCCCTCCTGCCTGTAAAGTCCTCAGTGGGGTTAGCATTAAAACAGTGGCAGAGACCAAACACTGGACCAGAAGGCTACAGGCTGTGTCAAGAGGTAGGTTTTTGGAGACATATTCACCTATCAAACATGCTTTGCAAGGTATGGAATATGGGACCCTGCGCGGTGGTCCTCGGGCAGAAATCACCTCAGCCACTGCAGGTCAAGTGGGTGATGGGGTGCAGGGCATACGCCCTACTGGAGGGAGAACTCCAAAGCAGCAAAGTGGAGGAGAGACCCTCACAGGTTAGCTGAAGATGGCTTGATTTAGCTGGATGCATCTCAGAAGACTTTCAGGACATGTTATGAATCATACCAACATGCAGCACGACAAAATATTGCTTCCTCCACATTTTTTCTTGAAATAAATCAGTTGAAGAAAGTCACATTAATTCTCTGGGCAGCAGTTTATTCTTTCTTTTCAAATTACCATGTTGTAGTGCTTTAATCTCCTGAATGAGTTTTGTTTATGATGACACCCAAATATTTATTGATTTTTTAATTGATCTGGGGGCTATCAATTTACCTGCTAGCTACTGGGTCACACCGGGAATTATTGGTGTGCTAAGCGCAAACAGGAAAAGAAAAATGAACAAACAACAAATCCTTGGGTGACCGATTGTTCTGTGTGTTTGGGCAGAAAGTGCCATCAAAGAGAAAGAGCAGAGCTAAATCCTGCCGGCGGGGGGAGGACCTGTTTCTGATGAACAAAACTGGAGAAAGCCAAGTGAATGCTGCTGGCAGTCGTGTCTGCGCTGGACAGGCTGCCTGGCCATCCTCCTTCTGTGGAGTTCTGAAGGGTATCAATGCCCAGTTAAAACAACACTAAGGACTCATACTGGTATGCTTTAAACCAGTATTTTAAGCAGCCTGGCAGTGAGAGTAATTTTGTTCAACAGTGGGGCTGGACTTATTAGGTTAAATAAGAGAAATAAAGAAACAAGCCAGGATTCCTGCTAATGCACTGTAGTTTTATTTTTGTTTTTTAATCTTAGATACTAATAACTGCACTTTAACCTCTCTGCTACTCACACTGACCTGGTTTGCAAACAGAAATAAACCATTCCAGCTTAATTTATGAAGGGTAGTGACCCTGCAAGTAGCAAGACAGAAAATCTGGGTTCAGTTTTCTCTCCACCTGTGCCCAAGAGCTTGGGAAAATTCAACTTTTAAGCAAAACCTCTGGAGTCAGGAAAATCTCAGAAATGTCAGTAGTTGTGGATCCTGGACTTAATTTCTTCATCTGCCTCCACTACCCCTGTGCAAACCACTGGATTGGCCTCTGGGTGTGCTCATTGCAGCTGGCATGGGCCTGGAGGGGCCGGGACAGGCTGGGATGGAGACCTCTGGAAGTGTTATACTAAAGCCTGGAACATGAAGCCCCTTTAGAAAAGACTGGCAATGCCTCTTACACACTAATATCTTGAAAACGTTGATTAAGCTCATTGGATACCTCTGCCATAGAAATAAGTTAGAGCAGAGATCCCACTGTGGCAGCCAGACAGAGAGGGCTGGACACTGCTCTTGAGTTACCGGCACTTACAACTGGCAAAATAACCTGAAAACCACTGGCAGGATGTGAACAAACATTGTGGGTGTTGGCAACTGAAGGAGGAGCTTACGCTAGCTTTGCATAGCAAGAGTGTTTAGGTTTTGCAACTTGGGATGCTAAGAAGGTGCTGCAGCATATTGCCTTGTAATAACATGAAGCAAAAGCTCAGCAGAAAGTCTGTGAACCAGATAAGATTGATTAAACAATTTCTAACCAACGGGGTTGCACATAAAAATTTTATTAAAACCTCAAGTGCTAAATTTATTTCCTGGGTCTGTCACTGCTATTTTTTTTTTTTTTTATTCAGTAGTGATAATTACTACATTAGAAATTAAATGAACCTCATATACTACATCTCTCAGACCTCCTAGGAGAGTTGTGAAAGTGATTTAGGGAAGTGAATTTGCTATTGTGCCTAATCAAGTTACAGTAATTGTCACCTATAATTTTAACTTGACTGCTATGTGTTTAATTGGAAGCTTTACCTTCGTTTTCTTTTGTAACTGAGCTTCTCTGTGACTGTTTTTCTACTTCCCATCCCCTTCCAAAACTGACTGACAGAAAACAAATCCTTGCATACAGATGTGCAGTTACCAGCATTGCTGTTTGCTACTACACTGGCTTCTTCATCAACCCGATGTGTTGCAGCATCAGGTGATTTTCCTTGTGAGACCAGCACTAGGTTGTCTCCCTTGAGATTATAATGACTATTCGGTACTAATTTGTATTAAAAGCTCTGAGGTTGTTTCTGAGGGTGCTGGCTTTCAGCAGGATGGAGCCAGGCTGATATGGCTCTGTGTGGTCCCTGGTTCTGTAAATGTTTGGTCAGAGGTACTTTCAGGGGCTTCCTGACTTTCTCTCTACCTTCAGCTTTGCAGATGCTGGGTCATGTGCAGCTACCTTACAAGAACTTATTAATGAGCCCTTTATCCTGATTCTCCCAATTAGGCCACAGCTCATTTCCTCACTGATCTCTGCAGGGCAACACACTGCGCAGCAAGCCAAAGGGTTTACAGAACAGCAGCAAGGGACCTGCAGGTGAGTGGCAAAGTAAGACAGAGCGGAGCCAAAGGTTTCCTAGTGCTTCACAGCAAGACTCTAAGCTATCTAGGTTGGAGGCTCAGTCAAGGGTAGGCTTGTGGAGGCTGCTTAATGTCTTCTCTCCTCCCAAACACATGTAGTGTGTTTAGCGCACAGGTTCCCTCCTGTGGTCTGAGGTCTGGGCAATTGCTCTGGTGACTCAGCTCTAAAGCAGCCCTGCTTGTTCCTCCTTCCCTCTTCCTGCTGAAGAAATGTGTCTATGCACATAAATATGAGTTCAGCCTGCCAGGATACAGGGTTTCTTCTGGATTTAAGGAAGATGGTGATGGATATGAGCATGGAAACTCTAAGTGGTTCTTCTGATTATTAATGTTTAACCCTCCGAGATGCTTGTTCAGTATCAGATTTAAGAATGGGGCTGCTTCTGACCACACCTATTCAACATAAAGTAATACTTATACAAAACCTGTTTAATTTAGATTGGGATCATGCCCTCCATTTTTAGAGTCTGTTATGGATCCTTAAAGATCCAGAAAGTCTATATTAAGTTGATGCAATTAGTGGAGGTTATTTTAAATGACTTTATCATTATAACACTCACAGAAATGATTGTTCTTGTGTGGCTCTGCACTCGCAATCTGGAGCGATGTGTGTAGAATAGCAGTAACCTTGTCCCTGAATAATTCATGTTGTTTGTCAGCCACTTTTTAAGCCTTTCTGCTTAACCACAGAAGATTAGCATTTTTGTTGCTTTTTTAATCAAAGGTCTGGGGTGGGGGGAAGGTAGAGCTCGTTTTCTTTTTAGCTTACTTTAAACACTTCCCCAGGCTTTCAGGATGCAACTTAGCTATTCAAGTTGCGATATTTTGGTCTTAGAAGCATTTTAGCTGGCTCTTAGGCCTGCTGCATTATACAACTTTCTAGTAAATCATGAATAAGTTGAAAGGCTGTAGAGCTTTTTTTTCCCTAATTTCTCAAGGGTCCATTTACTACCTAATTTGTTTTCATCCCATGTTATTTACTGACTAACTAATCAACTCTTCTGGTCTTGTTCCAATCTGCAAGTGTGGGAAGGTTTAGCAGGTAATGTGTGGCAGCACAGGGAGTTTTAAAGATCCTGGCCTTGAAGTGAACATTGTTGGTTGGAAATTGGACCGCATTCATTACAAGCTGGGATCCTCCTGAGCTTTGTCTTCAAGTAAAGATGCTCCACTGGTGTAGAAGAGCAAAGCTCTGTAAGGTTTCTGAAGTGATGGCCATTTGCACAGCTGCAGTTCAGAAATACTTAGCCTCAGGATGAAGTTAAAAGCCAACGGTCTGGGCCAGAGCAGCATGAGAAGGGAATGCCAACCTTGGCAAATGCAGGGCTGGGGGGGGTGTATGTCCTCTGTTTCCATCCTGAGGTTATGCAAAGTATTGTTTGGGGAGTTTATGTGGGGGTTTTTTGTTTGTTTTGGTTGGTTGGTTTGGGTTTTTTTTTTATTTGTGAGTTTTGTGTGGGTTTTTTTTTGTTTGGTTGGTTTTGGGGGGTTGTTTTGGTTGGTTGGTTGGGTTGGGATTTTTTGGGGGGTAGGCTCTT
Source organism: Ceryle rudis (assembly GCA_033439905.1). Lineage (NCBI taxonomy): Eukaryota > Metazoa > Chordata > Aves > Coraciiformes > Cerylidae > Ceryle > Ceryle rudis. The sequence continues at coordinate 52,571 of JAAGNO010008198.1, forward strand.
TTTTTTCTTGTTTGTTTGTTTTTAATTAAAAGTGAAAAGCTGAATCAGTGATCCCATTAAGCATCCGTCCTGAATACTTCAGGGAGCAAGGATGATGGAGGTAAGAAAAGGGGTCTACAAAACCACTAGTTAATGGGATGACAATAGGAGGCAGTCCACTGAAACCAGCCTGGCACCTTGGCTGGGAGCTCCCTCTGCCCTAGAGGTCACTAAATCAGTGACACAGCTCCTTTGGTCATCTGTGGATTCACACCAGCCCTTTGTGTCCATGTGAACTAAAATCACTGGCATGTAATAGCAGCCAAGTCCTGTTGGCAAGAGTGTATCGATGAATGGGATTATGTTTGGGTTGTCATGTTGACATATTTAATGGAGAAAGGTCGATGTGTGCATCTATGGACACAGCCCTATGGACATATTTGGTGAAGGAGAGGTTGGAGCAAGATCACTGCTGTAGGAAACACATTCCCTGTCTCTGTTTGGCATCTCAGCTCTCTACTGTTGTGTATGTTCTCTTTATTTTCCATGCTTTTTCTTTCACTCTGAATCTTCCTCTGACATACTGAGTGAGATCTGGCAGGGGATGGGGTGACAGAAGTCAGTACACAGCCACAGCTGTTTGAGTGTGGAGCACTGTGGTGTGACATTCACAGCTTTCTCTGACGCTTAGACTTGGCTTATCTCTGTTATGCCATTGCTGCTTCTTTTCTTTTCCTCTCTATGCCATAACATTTAAGAAACAAAACCAGGATGCTCTTGGAAAACCAAATGGATTTTGAAAGAGTTTTCTGTGTTAAATCCCAAACTTTGCAATGCAAAATTTCCAATCAAGCTAATTTTCCAAAATGCTGGCGCTGGGTTTCCCTTCCTTATTCATACTGTTCAAGCCTCTTCTCCTGGAACTGCAGCTCAGTCTATTGTGTGTGGTTGCCAAGAGCCAGTCCACAGCTCCCACATTGACATGCGATTGAAATGACAGCTCCGGCTTTCACATACCGGTGCACTGTAGTCACTGGAGAGTTTCTCTGTTCCTGTTCCACTATTAGGTTTCAAACCTCCCTGCTGAGTAGCTGTCCTCGAGTCACATCAGGTAAGCTCAGCTATGCATTGAATTCAGAGAGTGGAACTAATCCCACATTTCAGCTTTAGATGGAGAAAAACAATGAGGCTGGGAGCTAAGCCTGGCCCCTGTCCGAAAGGTAAGGGGGTTTATGTATTAAAAGAAACAGACTCCTACACTTAAGCAAGTGTGTTGTATTTAGTTCCAGGTCTACCTCTGCTTAGCTCATAGTGGATTTTCTCCCAGTATTCTCTTTGCCTCAGAGAGACATTGATATTGACTATGATAGAACTTAATTTAATTTTTTTTTAATGATAAAAAGACGAACGTTTATTGGATCTGAAGAGATAAAATCCTTTTTTTTATAAAGATTTGAAGCTTTTTAGCTGAAATGGGCAGATATGTTAGCTGCTAAAAATGGTACTTAGTTGTCTTACCTGGTCCCTGAAGCACCCTTGCTATTTTCTTTAGCAAATAGAGGAAAACATTAATTTCAGTCATGTGAAATGTAAAAAGAGTGGTGAGTAAGAGTGACTACCCTCGGATCTTGCCTGAACAGTACACGCTAGAAATGAGAACAGTCTCTGCTAAAAGAAAGTGGCATTAAAAATACTTTCCCTTTTATACTAGGCTAATTCATGACATTCATGATACAGAGAGGTTGGCTCTCTGAGTAGAAAAGGTAAAAGGTGTAATTATTAATAGTTTCCAATAGATGGCTCCTGAAGTATGGAGGTGACAGCAATGGCGAGAACAAATACCAGAGCAGTCTTGCTTATCATAAGCTGATGTTACACAGTATAGGAGAGGAGAGCCATGACTTGGGCCACCTCTGTGAAGACAGGAGAAACATTATATTTTTAGCGGGCACCATCATTAATTTAATACCACTTATCCATAAAACAAAGCAAAAGGCAACAGAGTCCCAATTACGGGGGTTAGACTTCTTCAGCCAAACAACTGACCTAGCACCAAAGTGCTACTAAAAAAAAAATAATCCATATGGGTAGTCCTTTGAGATGTTGCCTCAGAAGTAGAGCTTCCCGTTCCCTTGCATGGCAGGTCGTTGTCTTATCTCACTGGCTTTGCGGACTCTTGGCAGACCTTGCAGTTCCCATCTTCACTTGATGGATTTTGCAAGCGCCTTTTACCATGTGCTGCCCCAGTAATTGAAACTGGTCACAATCTCTTCAAGATGTAGCTAATTCCAGATTGTTGTCATCTCCTTTGTTTTGTACTTTCCCCCTAAGGAGGGCTGAGTGCAAAAACTCACGTGGTTAAAACAGAAATGGTTGTGCGAAGCTCAAACGAGTGCTCAATGCAGAACAAGAGGCTGGAGGGCACAATGGCTGATGGTGTCTGCATTTCAGCACAGCATGGGCCCACCTTGAGCCTGACAAATAACAATCCTGGGGTTTGACTCCAGTGTGGCCTTCTGTGGTAGCTTTTAAATTTGTGTAGCGGACCAGAAGAATTAAATTTAAATATGAATGGATGTTATGGCAAATTAATGCAGGTTTACCATCTATCAAACGAGTCTAGGAAAGTTCAGTAGTCAAGATAGTGACATTCAGTGTAACTTAAATGGACAGATTTTAGTTCTTGGAAGCCCTTCCCCTTCCCACCCAACAGCAAAGTGAATGCCCTGCTAGCTCCAAGCAGCATATGAACCATTTTATCTTTATTTTTGCTTGGAAAGCTCTTCTTTATTCTGCTAGGTTAAAGAGCAGGCATGTTGTCTCAGCCCAGTTAAATCCCACAGCTTATTACCATGAAATACGTGAGCTTAGAGGATATGAAAGTGTTCCATCCAAGAGGATATGAAAGTGGTCTGCCCAGGGAGAGTTCAAGGCCTCTTGTATAAGGAACACAGTTCCAGGGCTTTAAAACTGCACCATGTGTCAGGATTTTCAAAAACTTACTTCTCAAAATGGCCTTTTAAACTGGCAATTATTTCCCATATATTATCAAGACAGACTTTTAGAGGAGAAGTGAAGACACTAACAAGAATTCCATTTGGAAGGGTTTCTCTGCTTCAGAGATGCAATGGGGACAGTCTGACTAGCTGCAATTTGACTAGCCCAGGGATGCAAGAGCAACTTAATCACTGAAGCTTTTGGAGCCTCAGTGGGATGGCTGGTTTGTATTACAGCTGGCATCACTGCAGCTTTACTGCTGCTAGTGTCTCCTTGGGCCAGATTAAAGCTGAGTGACTGCAGTTAGACATAGTCTTACTTGGCAAAAGAATTAGTGAGCAAAACCTGTATGACCTTATCTGGGGGGGGAATATCAAATGGAGGGGAAAACCCTATTGTTCATCTTACTGCTTAAGATTCCAGAATGAGTTATCTTTCTTTTTGTGTATTCAAACACAGTATTTGTAAATAATTTCTAGGAAGCCAACCCTTGTCTGACTTCCAGTTATCTGATGTATTGTGTTGTGCAGAGATTTTAGAGGAAATAACCTTTCATTCTTTTTAATGCATAACCATTAAATAAGCTTTTACAGTCAATAACGGACCAGACATTCCCCCCAGACCTCAGGTCAGTGTCCCTCCATTCAATAATAAAGCTCTTGACCCAAAGGAGAAAAGGATCTAAAGCCACAAACAGAAAATGCAAGTTGCCAGTACCCAGAAATGTATAAGCCAAAGTTTTTATAAACAGTCAAATATTCCAAACTGAATCCATAGAATAAAAGTTATGCGACTGAATTTGAGTGTAATAGAAATAAGTAAACAAGGGCAGGTAATGAGACCTCTGTAGCAATTTCTTTTTCTTTTTTTAATTAAAAAAAAAAACCCAATACCATCTATTAAACTTATTTCCTTAGGAAAGCTGAGACACTGGGTTATCTTCTACACACAAAAAAGCACCCGCAGGGGCACTTATAAAAATATTCACGCTATCCATTACCCTTCTGAGGATGGTAAGCTTGTTTATGGCTGTTACCTTTCTGCATTCAATGATTAATTAGGTCTGTAACACCACACTGCCCCTTCTTGTCACACACTACTGAGTCAAAAATAGCCATTGAAAGTTAGATGTCTGAAATACTTTATTTTTAAGCAACAGGTTTTCTGAGTTATGAAAATAACTTCAGTGTACTGAGCTACCAGTGTTCTTCAGGCTGAAAGTATGAAGGGGAGAGATACTTTCTCCTGCTGCAGCTCCAGGGGTTGTCTTTTCCATAATCAAGTTCTTGAAAACACACTAAAGTTACTGAAGAGAGAAAGAACTGAAAAACACAGCAGCTCTGCGTGATGACTTCAGTGTCTCCCAGGGATATAGGATAGTGTTGAGTGATTCAAGTGTACTGTACTCTCCCTAAAAAGAAACAAATGAGGTTGCAGCTCTGCCAGCTTCCCCAATTAAGAAGGAAAACTAGTTTGCTCTTAGACTTCTCAGCCTGTTCCCGGGCATAAGAGGCACTTTATTTTTTTGCTCTCCCCTTTCTGTAGCCATCTGTGCTCTTTGGGAAGGGTCTGAACCTTTCCTGCGGCTGAATCCCATTCTGACTAGCGGCTGGGTCAGTTTAAATCTACATTAGTGCATTCAAGTCACAGCTCTCAACTGTTGGAGCTGGCCAGGCCGTCAGTGACTTCTTTCTTTAGAGGTCCTTATGGGCTTTTCCATGCAAGCTGTGGAGTCTTAATAACATACACACATATAGGTAGAAGCAAATATGGATGGAGAGGAGGAGGGAAGCATTAAGCTGTTCTCTGTTGTTACCTCTTCCACCATTGCAAGGGTCTGTTGGATCTGGGCCCTCTGGAAGTAGAGAAGAGGTAGCCAGAAGGGTTTGGAGATGAAATTAAACTACTTCCTGAAATCCAGTTCTGGAGACAAGGTCAGAACCACACCTCTCCCTGCTCTAGATGGGGCATATTTCCCCTTTGTGTGTGGTTTGTCTTACAAAGTGGCCAAGAAGCCTGGGGGATATGGGCCATGTTTGCTGGCAGGAGGGATTTCAGAGACTCCAGGCCTGACGTGCAGGGTTTTCTTCCAAATAGCTTGGAAGCCGCTTATTTTTTAAGTGGTGCTTTTAAACACGGCTTTTAGGAGTAAGAAATTAAACATGCACAGATGTGCATGAAATACCAACAGAAACACTTTACCTGCAAAGAGCCTGGAGTTAATTCAGTCACAGTGAATGCTCTGGTAATGCCACATTTTCTGTTGGCAAACAGGACTCTGATGCACACCTCTATAACACAGACACAAGAAGCTTAAGGCTTCTGGCGTGTTAAGGAGGGATCATCATAAAAATACGATTAGCGACTTGACAAATTGGAACAGGGCTCATACTCTGAGACCGCTGCAACCCAAACAGGGTTGTTTCCTTTGAGATCACTGTTGGGTTACACCTGCTGAAAAATGAGGTTTCACCAGGACCAAGCTCACCGAATCTCCTCTTTCTGTCCCCCGTGTAGAGCAGATCCAGTGGAGTGCAGATTTCTCATCTCTACGCAGGTACCTAAGCCTTCTCCATCAGGCTTCTAGTAATCGCAGGCTGCTCTTGCAAAACTTTATGTTGACAGTGGATGAATGTGCATTTTGTTCTCAAGTGACTGCTCCAGAATACATCACTGTCACAGCACTTAAACAATGCCGTCACCCAGATTTTCAGTAGCTGCTGGGACTTGCTGAAAACAGTAGAGCCTGTCATTCTGAGATTAAGGAGGGATTAGCTGTGCGATTTCAGTCAGCCTTAGGAGAAAGGCTAAACACTTTGGGAGGAGGAGGTACGTGTGTGCGCACACATGTGTCTTCCAAAACGACAGATGGTTTCAATAAAGTTGCTCCTGCTGCTAGGAAGTGGCACTTCTTGACATTAGCAGAGCCATAGCTCATCAGGGTTCTTGTTGCTACCAGCCTGTCTCAGCAAGGCCAAATCCACTGTACAGTATGGGGTAATCAGAAAAGGCACTCCAATATCTGCCCCGTTAATTGCCCCCTGCCAGTCCTCCCTCTCCTCTGATGTAATGCCCACTGTGCTCAGTGTGGCAGGATCGATCGGCTTTGAAGGGCAACTTTCCCTAATGATCCGCAATTCCAACTGCAGCAAGAACTGTCATCTGAAAGATTCTGCGAGAAGCGCGGGATTTCTGGGCGCTGCTAAACAAACCCTTCTCCTCTTCAATCGATGTATCAACGTGTTACATTATTGTGGAACTAAATTAATGTGCCTCTTGCTGACAGAAATGCAGAAAATGAGCAGGGTTTTTATGCATTGAAGACAAACTGCTAAGAGATTGTTTTTCAAGGTTAGATTGTTCCACAGTGAATATCAAGATTTTTTTCCAATTAAAAGGAGGGGGTTTCTGAGTGTAGTTGTATCAGCTGTATTACTTCTCACAGTACAAATTAACATGCACAAATAACCGAAGAACTGTAAATATTACTAAGTGAGATATTTGGGAGATAATAAGTAACAGGGGTTTTTTTACTAGTATAATTTAAATTTGACAGTGAAACAATTTTGCTGGAAATTAATGCTGGGTTTTTTTTATTTTAAACTCAAGTGATTAATGGAAAAAGTGAACATCAAAATATTGCTGTGAAAAACTACAAAGTCTTGTCAAACTTCTGCAACCTTTCCTTTGTTTGGACTGTGTGTGGGGGGGGGTTGGTCGTCCCTTCCTTTCAGGATGCCCTCCACTTTTCAGTGAAAAAGCATCATACAGGAAAGAAAAAAAGGAAGAGAGGCTGCAGTGACCTCTTCCTTTATTTTTAAGCTGAACACAATATAAAAAGTGAAAATAGAAATATGGGGATTAAAAATTGTTCCCTTTTAAAGATGCATGAGGAAAGCCCTATTCATATTTTTTTCTTTAAATTTTGGTCTCTTTTTTTTTTTTTCTTTTTTCCTGCATTATCTTCATTTTGCTGGCAGAAGAAAACACAAATAGTCTTGCGCAATACTGTGTTGCAAGAGCTGGATCTTCCAAAAGTGCTCTGTGCGTCATCTGTTGTGCAGCAGGAGCACTGGGGATGGTTTGGGCAGTTTCCTACCAGATGACCCAGACAACAATCTGCCAAAGATCTGATGCTCTCTTGGTCCCTGTATTGAAGGCAGATGAACAACAGCTTTCTAATTAACTGCCAAAGATCTGATGCTCTCTTGGTCCCTGTATTGAAGGCAGATGAACAACAGCTTTCTAATTAACTTGTTTCATAGGTGTAATGAAGAAGGAAAACATTTTCAATAACCTCATTGTTTGAATTTTATTTCCTTTTTTTCTGGTATCTTCTAAGTTCTCAAATATCTGAAAATGTGTGGGGTTTGTTCATTTTCTCTTGAAACTTTTTCCTTCCCCTCTTTTCTTGCTTGGGCTCATGACAAAGACATTCTTTATTCTGAAGGCAAGAATCCCAGAACAAGCAGTGCCAGTTCTGAGTTCATAAGAGGGGCAATGTTACTAATGACTTATAAAAGAAAGACATGGACTCTGTGTTCCTTCTCAGTCAATCTTATTTCATTTGTAGTTTTGAACCTTTGGAATATCAAATGGGGAAAACCCCCACTTTCTCTACTGAGTGTTTTCGGCTGTATGTTTTCAAGCTTTATCTGCAGGAATGATAAATTAGGTGTGAAATTAAAGCGTACGTGAAAGCATCCCAGTCCCTCGGCAACCAGGACATTTGGGATTCTTGCAAAATCTTAAAAGGGTATAATCAGTTTCAGTGCATTGCTGAGCAGAAGAACTAAAAAAGAACTCCAACAAAACCGCCCTACCAAAAATTATTATAATATCGATGAAGGAGTTTGCATCAGGATACGTCTAAGGGCTTCACAGCTCCTCATTGTCTCCTGGGAAGCCAAAATCTATAAAATCAAATTATTTGATCAACAGCATGAAGTAAATTAGTGTCAGCACCAAGCCAAGAACCCAATTTTCTGACTTCTAGTTCTACACTCAAATACTGGGCCTGCATCACTTCCCAGGCAAAACAACGACAGAAGAGAGAAAGGAAAGGATGCAGCAAATGGAAAGGGAGATGGAACTCATTAAGCATCTTGTAATTTCTGAAAGAACTGGCTCTAATATTTGTGTGTAATGCAGATGCCATTTATAATACCTAGTTTTCACATGCTAGGTGAGCGCCACAGGTTTCGGAATAACTTGCACAGGCAACATGCTTCCCATTTTGCACCTGAGAGACCCAGCAAGTAATATTCAGAGATGGGTGAAAAAGCCAGGTCCCTGAACTTCCACTGGAATGCTGCACTGTGCTGAATCTTCTGAGTGCTGGGCAGTGCTAATGAAGGTTCCCAGAGGGGGGAGTGGGTGATGGCATATTACATCTGAGACAGACTTCAAAATAAGAGTAAGTCCTGATATCAATGTCTCTTAAAGAATATTTAAACCTGTTTGTAGGGCAATTTATTTGCTTCACCAAAAACCTTAGAAAGGTAAGCTATTTCAAGAAAAACTCACGCTCCAAAATACCAGTTCAATGTGATATCTGTATTAAAAAACATTCTCCATTTCGCTTCTGCATTTTGAACACTAATCCAGCCCAGTCCACACCAAAGGAAATGAACTGTATCAGGCAATGTCATTTGCTAAAAGGTAAGAGTGGAGGTATTCTCCTTACCTTCATTTTATATTTCTAGGGACAATTTCACAGGCCGTGCCATTGCTGAATGGGGAAATTGGAAAACTGCAGAATCGATTTGCAGACGTGAAGTTCTATTTTCTTTTACACCTCCTTCATCAGAGTCTCTATCATTCCTGTGTTGTGTAGTATTATTATCGACAGCAGCCTGGACACCACTGATAATTGCTAAACTAGGGAAAAGCTATGCCTTGCAAGCGAAAGCAAAACCACATAAGCAGCAGTAGGGTGACACTGAATGGTGCCATTCGTGCTTTAAATTCATCTGCTTTAGAGCGCTGGCAGTCTACCCGCGCTGCTATTTCTGTGAGTTAAAGGGAAATGTATTTAAAAAATGCTATTTAAATTGGGTTTGTTTGCATTTATTTCTTAATAAAACTTCCCACCTAGAAGCTGCAAAGTTGCATTACATCTATTTTGATTAAAACCAGAGAAAAAACGTACTAGACTTCGGAATGCTTCCATTATTCGTTAGTTCTTCTTTCATTGTGTTTCAAAAGAAGAAGAAAGAAAATGACTCTTTCACAGCAAACTTCTGAGGATGGCTCGATTACCAAGAATGGAACCAGTGGGTAGTAGCTAGAGAAAATTGGAAAAGACGGTGACTATCGGCCACTTCATTTCCAGGATGGAGAGAGAAATGTGCTTTGTTATATTACAGGTCATTGGCAACAAAACGGTTGCTTGTTTGCTGTTGTCAGCTATGCAGGACTGGTACGGCTGATCTGGCTGGCCACAATGTGCTGGGGGGTACAAACCCTGAGAAAATAAAAAACCACTCCTGGCGCGATGAGCTTTCAGACTAATTAGTTGGTTATACGTTTTTCATTAAAGGTCGATTCAGCCTTGCACAACTCTGGGTCTTGTATCCAGACGTTGCCTTTCCCCTGACCGTGTCATTGCAGCATTAGGACAGCAGCAGGCACTTTCTCTTCCTCTTTTTATTTTCCCCACCGGTTTTTCACAGAGGACAATCAGCCATCAGAATAATCTCCCCAGGGAAGCGCTGGAGTCCCCAACGCTGGACACTTTTAAGATTCAGCTGGACAGGGTGCTGGGTCAATGTCTAGACTGTGCTTTTGCCATGAAAGGTTGGACCAGACGGTCCTTGAGGCCCCTTCCTGGTGTCTGGTATGACACAGTCTGTGTTTTTCTGCCGGTGTCCCAGCAGCGACCATGGCGCCTGCTCTCCCCAGCCTGTTAGGCAGGCAGCTTCTGGGTGACACCACTGATGCCTTTCAGGAGGGTTCACCCCAGGAGGCGCAGGTCAGGGAGGACAGGAGAGAGGCAGCGCACAGCCTGATACAAACAGGCACTGGGGGGGGGTTATTATTTTAATGTTCTTTAACTTAATTGTCTTTTGTAATTTACTTTTGAAACTTTATTTTTCCTCCCAAACAATAAGGGAAAAATCTCAGCTGCTGCTTCGTCCTCCGGCAGCGCTGACCCCCCCCCCGCCCCCCCCCCCCCCCCCCCCACCCGCCCTGGCCGCTACACAGCCCACGAGGCAGCGCACG
>JAAGNO010008200.1:0-12467 GCA_033439905.1 Ceryle rudis
AGGCTATAATGTATATAAGGGTTTGAGGACCTTACTAGTAAAAATGTAGTCACAGAATTTCAAGCTATAATAAAGCATGTTCTTATAGCACACCTAAAATTTATAATACTGGTATTCCAGTAAGACATAAGATATGTAAGATACATATAAAGAAGACATACCCACTTTTATTTTTTCACTTTTTTTTGTATTAAAATATTTTAGTGAATGTCAGAATATTTTATTATCTCAAATGCAACTTTGAAAGTAAAATGTTACAATGACACTTTGTTCTTCTTGCCACAGGCATTTTTTTTTTTTATGATGGAAGACATGCTTCACAAATAAAGAAGGGAACTAAAAGGAGGATGAGTAAAAATAAAATTTAATTATTGAAGTGCTGGTAAATAAGTGTTCATGGGCGTTGCTGGGGAACATTTCCACCTTCTGCTTCTGTCACTGAACATTACAGTGTTTAGCTTTCCAACAGCAAAACCACTTTTTCTATGCCTTCTGCAATTGTCCATAAACTTAATAGAGGAAAGGACTAGATTATATTGCAACTTTTATGAGATGAAATGGAGAACAGGGAAGAAGAAATCCCCCCTGTGGAGTTAATTATATTTGTAGCCCTTTAACTATTCTTTTTTCCCTCTGCAAGATGTGAGATGGAAGGAGAATGCTGGAATAAATATTTTAAAAATATATTTCTCCTGCGTTTGTCATCCAATCCTTTTCCAGTATCAGCACAAGCCTCAAGTAACTGACTAATATCTACATTGATTAAGTGTTGCTTGAATCTCCCTAGGAGCAAAAAGAAAAATAAAATATGTATACAGAGGAAGCTTTTGTTGTACTGAAAAGTGTCAGCTAGCACTGTGAAAGAATATGCTAGTCAAAGAAGATTTATCTATATCATCCCACAGACAAAATGAATGTTCTTCCTCTCAGCATTCCCAACACCTACTCTTGCCACAGATTTGCCACTCTCTTACATTAAAGAATCTTTAGAAGTGTCACTAAATTTCCTAATATGTTCACAGACATCCACAGTATATCTCATACATGATGCTTTTGCAGGTCAGGCCCAGAATTTGCAGAGGAACATGGAAGACTATGGAAACACAGGCAAGGACCTGGTCCTTGTCTTGAGCAGCTGAAAAAATTCAGCATCACTGAACATGGTTCTGGTGATGTTGCACTATCAACACTATCAGAGCTAGCTGGTCCAAACCCAACTCAAATGTGCCTCATGATGTTCAACTATTTTTCTGGTTATAGCACACATCAGTTTAAAAGAAAAGCAAGGATTGTAAACCAGACAAATTTTGACAAAAACAGCCTGTCCACAATCCCTCTCAATCTCCCCTCCCAAACATTTCTGGCCTTTTGGTCTATCAGAAATACCTCCTTCCAAAGACAAACACAGAGTCTCTCTGCTGAGGTACACACAGGTACATCAATGCAGTCACAGAGCACTTTCTTAGGGTAGAGAGAAAATGAAGATCAGTACTATTCACAAAACCTCACAGGAGGCACAGAAACATAATTTATCCTAGTTGGCCCTTAATTCTGTCTCTTGCCTTAATGGTGATTTATTCTTGCCTTAATTCTGACTCATGGCAGCTCCTCTCAAGGTAAGAAGATCCTAAAATTAAAAGCTCTATGTCTGCTTGAGATTTCTGGGCGACAGGGCCAAAATATAGAGGTGTCCCTCAAACACCAAGTGGTTAATTACTCATGGCATGAAGCATTTCAGGAAAGTGAAGGGGTAACAGAAGCTATGGAGGCTCAGGACTACAGAGGAGAACCTTGTATGGATTCCTGATCTTCTAGGTAGCATTGTCATGTCTTATAGTTCCCTCACCTGTCCTCCAAATCCCATGCTTCATGACATATCCAGAATCATGACTGACAGCCTTTCAAACGCATGGACATCAATTCAGTCTTCCTGCACGGCATCTAAAAGCCACAGAACAGGACTTGCAAATTACAGTCTCTGCTGAAACTGGAAATGAATATGCTATAGTGAAAGTACCTTTTCCAGTTTCTCAGTTCCATACCATGAAATTTCACAGAGCTGATCATCATTGGAGCTGCCACCGAGACCTAAAGGACAATATTCCAGTGAAGTGAGAAAAGGGCAGGTATCTACTTTCCCACTCCACACAGCTATGGAGTTTAAGTCAACTGCTTTCCAGATGGTCCAGCCCATGCAAAAGGTGAGGAACAAACAGCTGCTGTTTACTAAATGCATTCAGTTCTTATTCTCGACAGTCTTTGCTAAAAAGGTTGTCAAATACACTTTTGGGGCATGGGAGGCTTGGGAATGGGAAAGGGAAGTAGGATCTAGCTACTTTTCCTTCGTGAAATAGGCTAAATCCCAACAAAGATACACTGGCACCAAAGCAGTGACACTGAGCATGATGCCTCCCAAGTCTGCTTTTGGAAAGGTAGCTTGTAATCCTTATGGGATGAAAAACTGTATCCTGGAAAAACACAGGAAGTAAATATTTAAAGAAAAAGAAACACAATGAAATAAATGCCTTGTGTTTATATTTCCATGGGTCAGTGCCAAGTAGCTCTCAGCTTGTTACCGATCTAATGTTTAGTGTATCATGTTTTTTAGACCAGCAGATTAAATTCCTCCAACGCTGTGAAAAATATCAGTGTATTTGTTCTGGAATTCCTCTCCTTGCATTCGCTGTTAATTTACAAGATTCTCACATCCCTCTTACAATTTCTGACTGTCTGTTTACATGTTTTAGATTTCTCATGGAATGTATATATTGCTTTTACTGCCACCCAGGATCTGTTGCCCACTATCCCCAGGAACATCAAATGTTGCTCAGCCATCTTTTAGTGGACATGTGAAACACAGGTCAGGAGTATCTGTGGTATCTTTTCAGTCTTGAGCTCCTGAATGCCTGCTCAGAGCACCATCTCCCTTCAAAAAGAGGAAGGCAGTCAGGTCTCAGCCTCTATTCAAAGCTCAGGAAAATGCTTAATCCAAAACTTTTTTGAGTGAGGAAGATTGGGAACCAGGGACTCCTAATTCTAACTTAGCCTCTCTTGCAGCTTTTTTAGCTGCATACCTCACTTCATGACATCCAATGGTCAAACATCACGTCAAAAGCCAGATAGGGAGCTGGTTTTTTGCACATTGTGTTTTTGCAGATCTCTGCATAGCTAGAGATGCACACATCTTCTCAGTCTCAGGAGCTCAGCCTTTGAAGACACAACCACCAGTGCCACCCAGTTTTCCTCTTCTCAGCTCTCTTATCTGCCAAATGGAAGAAGGTGTTCTATTAACTCCCATTCATATAGGCCTATAAATTACACAGCAACACTAATATAAGACATAGCTTTAAAACGCTGAAATGTTTCTGATACCTGTGCTGAGGCTTAAGGAAGTGTAAGCATTTTTCTGTGGAAAAAATTGTTCTATTTGTGCTTCCCTGGAAACAGAAAATATGAAGCACACACAGAACTGGTGTAAATACTAACAGAACTGCTGCCCTTCTTTTGAATGTGTAAACAATTGGTGGTGCATTCATAATAACACACAGTAAATACTCTGGAGAATGTGCTTGTTAGTGAGAACCTGACTGGAGCAACAAGTATAGACAAATTACACATTTTGATCTGTAAATGTGACTATTCTCTGCAGGAATCCCCTTGCCAGAGGGGTACTCACTCTTGCTGCAGATGTATGAGTATGCCACATGCAATGTGCATGTCAAACATGACAAAATGTTTGTCTCTGGGTGCTAAAAAACAGCCGCTTCCACCCCGGAGCAAATGGCCTTGAACTTAGATTTCCTACACAGTCGCAGGTATGGTGCTTGGATAGATGTTTGATTGTCTCTGCTTTTGGATGTGGCCAGACACCTCACACCAATACAGGGCCCCAGCTGGGATGCTGGGAACTTGCTCACTGATGGTGGGAAAAAGGATGAGGCTTTTATTTTAAACAGCAGCAAAATTTTTTCAGTGTTAGATCGTGGATGAGAGCTGATTTCTAATGTGAGGGCAAGCAGTGAGCTGTGTCTAAATATTCTGAAAATGTATTTGTTTACTTGAAAATCTCTGACTCAGCTTAAGCAATGCGATAAATGTATGGTTGTCAAATCATCCAACCTGGAAACGTCTGCACCTCTTGCTGGGAACCAAGGCAATGGGAAAAATGTAAAAAATTCATTGTTTCAAGTAGGAAAACAAAGTGAAAACATTCTCACAGATTGTGTCTGGCAAGAATATTAACTGGTGCTCAGCTACTCCTGAGTGCTGAGTACCAAACTCCCTTTGATTTCAATGACAACAACCATTTCCTGTGAGAATTAGAGTCTTGTTTTTTGTTTTGGGGTTTTTGGTGGTTTGGGTTTTTGGTTTTTTTGTTTTGTTTTGTTTTGTGTTTTTGTTGGGTTTTTGTTGTTGTTGTTGTTGGTTTTGTGTGTGTGTGTGTGTGTGTGTGTCTGTGAAATTGGACTATCTGTCTTGTAGCCTGAGCCTTCAATGGAATATGAGGAATCAGATACTGTTTTGACAAAGGAATTTGGTTTGACATTTTGTTGCTGCTCCCAGAAAAGACTAGGGATGTTCCTGAAACTGTTAGTGAAAATCCAGAGCCAAGACTGACTGACAAGTCTCAATGATATGTAAGTGCTTAGTTGCCATTGTTTTCCAGAGCAAACAGAAGCCCACATGCCTCTGCTGATCTGCCTTGCTCAGCCTGGACTGCTGCTTTACATCAGATGGGTGAGACCTTTGGAGGAAAAGCTCTTGTCCAGACCACATCAAGCTCAAAGCCCACTGCTGTCTGATTTAGGCTTTCCTTTTTTCCCTTTGTTTTTGACCCTGTTTTGCATGACCTCTGTCAGTAAAACACAGAGTAGCACAGTTACTTTTTTGGAAGAAAGTCTAAACATAAACATAAAGCCAATTCTTACTCTGAACTCCAGAATGGAAAAAAAAAAAAAAAAAAAAAAATCTTGGTGATTGCTGGATGCAACACTTACAGAGCAGAAACAGTGCCACAGCATTTATCAAGGCAAGGTTTCCATCTAGTGTGACATCTTTCTTATAAATAACCTTCTTTGAGGTATATAGGACACAACTGGGTACAAATCACAGATGAGAGATTTGCACCTGATTTTAAGAAAACTTTTCTAATGGTAGGGCTGGTGAAGCACTGGCATACTGGGAATTCCCAGTGCTGAAGCTTTTTAAGAATGGGTTTGGCAAATATCACTCAGGAGTAACATAATTCTGTGAGATATTTGGTTCTTACTAGACTTCTCTGCCTATTACTCAGCTTTTCAGAAGAAAGCCAAGTAATGCTTGAGCCAGCAGTGTGCTCAGGTGGCACAGAAGACCAATACCATCTTGGCCTGTATGAGGAATAGTGTGGCCAGCAGGACTAGGTATGTAATTCTGCCCCTGTACTCAGCACTGGTGAGGCCTCACCTCGAGTAAAGTGTGCAGTTCTGGGCCTCTCACTTCAAGAAGGATATTGACTTGCTGGAGTGGGTCCAGAGGAGAGCGACAAGGCTGGTGAAGGGACGGGATGGAAAGTCTTATGAGGAGAGGCTGAGGGAGCTGGGGTTGCTCAGCCTGGAGAAGAGGAGACTCAGGGGGGACCTCATCACTCTCTACAACTACCTGAAGGGAAGTTGTAGTCAGGTGGGGGCCGGGCTCTTCTCCCAGGTAACTAGTGACAGGACAAGAGGGCATGGCCTGAAACTGCACCAGGGGAGGGTTAGGTTGGATTTTAGGAAGCACTTCCTCACATAGAGGTTGATTAGACACTGGAATGGACTGCCCAGGGAGGTGGTGGAGTCGCCATCCCTGGAGGTGTTTAAGAAAAGATTGGATGTTGCACTTAGTGGCATGATTTAACTGATGTTGTGGTGTTGGGTCATAGGCTGGATTCGATGATCTCAAAGGTCTTTTCCAGCCTCACTAATTCTGTGATTCTGTGATTCTGTGATTCTGTAAAAATCTCTTTTACTCCATACAACTAGATAGGAAAGGACTAGGGCTTTGGGGGAGGAAGAGTATTCTCTGATCAACAGACAATAAATCCTGTCAGCCTCATGACAACTTCCAGAATCATCAGATCCCAGTTCCCAGTGCTGCTGGAGAACACACAGAAGCTGAACTGCCAGTTTGTGCAGAGGACACTGGGATCAGCCTCCTGAACTGCTCACATGTGTCTGCAGTGCTCCTGCTGAAGCTCCCACTGGGACAAGCCCAGAAATGCCCCCTGTGTTATCATGAATGCAGATATGCACATTTAAGGAACAAAACATCACCTTCAGTTTAGACAGTCCCCCACACCTTCCTAACACCCTTCTCCCCTGCTACGTCTGGACTTCCTCCAAAGAGAGTGGGGATGCCTAGATCCAAAAGCATGTATGCACAGGTGTTCAAAGAAAGTTTGCAGCTGGGATATTAGACTATCCCTGACTCCAAGGCTATGTCATTGGTCCTCCAGGCAAGAAAATTGCTGTGAGTTTGCAGGTGGAGCACATTTGTGTAATACAGTGAGAAGGGACTGTGCATTGTGCACTACTGGATAGAAATACAGACTATGTCCTGAGAACATAAGTGTTGCTGTCTTTTTTTTTATAAAACAGACACAGGAATGTAAAAAAATGTTTCAAAAACTAGTTAGACAATGTCTGGTCAAAGTGCTGTCTGGAGAAAAGACAGGTGTTTGTTCTCATGGGACCTCTTCATGTCACAGCTCATCTGAATATTAAAAGGGATCATTTGTGTTTGAAGGGGTAAAGAAGGGTCAGGGTCACATTGTTCTTTGCTTTCTTTGTTCTGTTAGAACAAAGCAAGGAGTCTAGCTTGAGTCCACAGAGTGGAGGGGCAGCCAAACTGCGTGCTTGGGAACCTGTTTGCATTTGTAACTAGCATAGTGCTAATTTAATTGAAGTGGATTCACAGGCATAGTTTCTGTTCTGGTTTTGGGGCTTTTTTTTCCTGTAAAACTTTGTTTCAGGGGTGGGAGGGAAAGAGGACAGACATTCCTTTTGTGCATTTGTGTGACAATTTAAGCACAGTTATTTAACACTCCATCCTTCTCTGCATGCATGGTGCAAATCACAGAAAGACAATTCACAGTCCAGAATACTATTACAGTTCTCATAGTAACCCTACTTCAGCTTTGCTTTTTCAGCAAAAAATTCTACAAGGAGTAAAAGAGGACTGTTACATTGTTAGTAGACTGTTAGTAGACTGTTACATTGTTAGTAGACTATTACATTGTTGTTTAGATGAATTGAAATGTATGATTCCCATGAATAACAGCTCAAGATTTCAACTGGGATTAAATTACATGTTGTCTTATTAGTATTCAGCATCATCACTACAGCCTTCAGTTGCAGCTCTGCCTTATAACGTCTCTGTGTGAACATAGCATTTAACAGGCTCTGTGTTTCTAAATTAAGCTGTATCAAGTTAGTTCAGTGATACACACAGAGAACAAACTTTCTGCCTGGTGTCCTGCTACTAGTCTGTGCTTGAAAGGCTACGGACTACACAAAGCACATTTTACTTCAGTCTGTGAGACACAAGAAGTATGTTTCCATTTTAAGGTCATTTCCCAAAGCAGAGCTGAATCTGATAAAGAAGCCCTATACTTACTGAAGAAAAATTAAGAAAAGAAAATATAAAGAAACCTGTTCCTCAAGTAGGGAAAAAGATAACATTTAGATAGGCTATGAGATGGCTTACATGGCGGTGTAAGCTGCGAGGAGGGCTATACAGAGTCAGGGGACTAACACTGCTCTGAAGTGTTTGCAGCAAAAGCCAGGGCTCACACAGCAGGCTAGAAAGCCTAGCTCCAGAGCCACCACAGTCCTGACTCTGGCTAAAGCTACAGGCCAACTAGGTCATTCTATAGCTCTGACTGCACCATAAAAGCAGGATAAGCTGGGATATGGTGCAGGATCTGTCCGCTAGGAAGGAACAAGGGCTTCTGACTCTTGCTGAGTCTTCAAAGCAGGTGGAGAAGGGGTGTTTCCATGCTTGGTCAGGAGAGGAATTCCCCAGTGCCATCAAGACCCAAGCCTGGCCAAGTGTAGGCACCAGAAGCACTTATGTTTCCCTAGTAAGGACCTGGTCATAGAGCACAGCAGTGTCTTCCCACTTTGAAGGGGTTGAGGAATGGAAGTGAATGACCAGTTGTACCCTGCCATTCCCAAGCTGCCAGCTGAGGCTTGGTATAAAACACAGAACAAAAACTGGCTGCAAAATGTGACATGCCTGATCTGAAATGACATTTTGCTCAACCTTTTATGGACACATCTACATACATGGGGTCTT
Source organism: Ceryle rudis (assembly GCA_033439905.1). Taxonomy (NCBI): domain Eukaryota; kingdom Metazoa; phylum Chordata; class Aves; order Coraciiformes; family Cerylidae; genus Ceryle; species Ceryle rudis. The sequence continues at coordinate 8,317 of JAAGNO010008200.1, forward strand.
CTGCTAAAGACACTGAGCATGAAGAGTTTGATTCATGACATATATGGATGATTTCTGAAAAACAAAGGATATTTGCTGCCTTGAAACCAAACCAACTTTTTGCCAGTGTACTGAGAGGAATGTTGAATCCAATTATTTGTAATCATGACCATGGAACCCTGACTCTCCTAGATATATGTTTCTAAAAGGCTTTGCAATGGTCATAGTATTTGGTGTGCTTTCACTTATTTACACTCTTTTAATTATGCCAGCAGTGGCATACCTACCACCTGAGGATTTTTTTCTGCATGAAGGAGTTTGAGACCTAAGATTTTCTTTGTGCCTTTTACTAGAATTTTGAAGTTCTGCGTGGGGTTTTTTGTGTGTGGATTGCTTTGATATTTTTGTTTCAATCGAAGTGAATACAGCTGAAATATTAAATTTTGCTTGATTTGAAGGGAAAGAGGAGGGAGAAATGTGACCTCATGAAACCACTTAATTTCTCCCTGAGAGCAATGGACCTTTCCTTCTTGTGATTTCAAAGCTTGGCTAAAATTTGCTGAAATCTTTGGCAAATGCAGGATGTGCTTTGGTTTCATAACAGAATATACAAATAGGATCTTGAAAAGTTGAAAATGGGCCCCTAGGAACTGCTAATGGTGCTCTTATCAAGTACTTGTGACTCTGTTGTAACTTTCTGTGCTTATCCATAGTGCGTCCTAAATTTGAAATGAAACCAATTTTATTTTATTTTGCCTGTGTGTAAAAGTGAAAAAAACCTTCATGGTAACAAGATCCCCTGTTGAGGATGGTGCAGAAACTGAAGAGGTTGGAAAGATGGAAATTTGGTTTAGGGTTTAGGGATGGGGTTTTTTGCTTTTTTATATGTGTTTCAAACGCACATTGGTGGTGTTTGTATAGTAGCAAACACTGCTGAACTCAGGAGAAACTCGGATCTAAGAATCTGCCTCTAAGTTTTCAATCTTGGTCTTGTTGGGAAAAGGAGATGCAAGTGGTACAATGAGACAGTGTGATTTGCCCAGATTTGGGGTACAGAGAAATTTCCAGTAACTTGTTTGTGCTCTCTTCTGCCTCTCTCAGCAAATTCCAGGGACTGAACCCTTTCAGCCTGTGGATTTAGCCTTGTTGTCCTGCTTGGATAACAGAGACGTGTTGATAACTGTGAGAAGTGTCTTTTCCAGATTATTCATGAACAAGTGCTGAGAAATTAGGGAACTCAATGGACCATCACCACAGCTCACTGTGGCTAACTCATGATTTATAACATCTTCACTGAATCACACACTCTTGGAAGCCAGTTTTGCTACGCACCCTACAAAACCATTCTGTTTAACTATACTGCAATTGCACAATGCATCTAGTTACAGAGTTCATCTATGTCTTACCTCCTATAGTGGCTGATGTTCATCAGCCCACACTCAAAACAGGTGAACGTATTTGGGGAGGAAAGCAGAACCAATAAGAACAAATAGAGCAAACACTTGTGATGTCACCTTTCACTATTCTTCCCTTAATTAACCTTCTTTGCACAATGAATAGAGAAATGATTTCTCCAGAAACAGTGTTTCAGGAGAAACTCTGTTCCCAGATAGTAGATAAGCACAAAGACAAATGTGCAAAGTAATAATTTAATTTATTAAATCTGGCACTTTGTAGGTCCAGCAGTAGAGAAGCAGTGGAAAGGGGGAACGGAGAAGAAAGGGAGCAAATCATGCAGATGGTGATTTCAAAGAGGAGTTACTGAAATTAATCTCATTTGCCCTGACTTTTTCTCACTGTCTATATACCCAGGTAAAAGTGCTCAGGCAGATGATTTAGTTAATGAGGTTTCTACATTTGGGTGATGTGAATACCCACGGATTCACCAACAGAAGTATATGAAAAACTATATGTTGTGCCAGCCAATCTGAAAAGTTCCTATTAACTCTAGAGACAATGTGTATTGTAGCAAATATCTGTTTTCCCTATTGTAGCTTAACATTGAGATAGAAAAAAATAGGCAGTGAAGATACAGTAAAACACAAATTAAACATGTTCTCTATCTTCCTTGTGCATTCTTGACAAAACAGATGTAGATTCAAGATTTTGCATCTACCTTCTCCATCAAATACATACCCTAGCCTAGAAAGGAGGCAAGCTAACAACATGGCTCCTAACAACATTCCTTCAGTTTTGTTGAAGGTAAACACTGATTTGGAATGTGAAATGATCATTTGGAAGAAATGAAGAAAACTGAAGTATCCTGTGAAGATCATCTCCCAGAATCTTCTTTTTGAAAAAAGGCAGGAAAGATGTTTTTGAAATCACCTCCACCAGGGAGTTCCCATCAGAAGGCCAAGTGCTGACAGGATGTTGGGGCCTCTAATGACACCATTTGGTCAGTGAGTATTTGTAGGCTGGTGCTTAGTGGGTGGCATTGGAGCTTTCTGTGAACTTTTGCATCTTGTTGTTGCTTTCTGCTGTTTTATTTATTTATTTATTTCCCCTCCTGTCCCCTGGAGTGGCCAGGAAAGGGTAGTGGTGGGAGGACACAGCATTCACAGCTAGCCTGAAACACTGGCAAGTTTATTTACTTAAACAACAAACATCCAGCATGCCAGGAGAGCAGTGACAGAGGGCAGTTCCTGAATGGGATGAGACAGTATGCCTTCTAAAGTGCCCACCCACATCGCCTGAAAGGGTTTAGCAGTTGCTGACTTCTTGTGAGGAAATGACAGCGTGTGTGTTCAGAAACGTCATAGGCTCTACCCAGCAATGTGTGTGATGTGAGGATCTCACAAGCTGTTTGCAAATGGCCAGAGGGAAAGCTCTGCTTATTTTCCTTTTATTTCCTCTACCCCTCTCTAATCCCCCTCCGCTGGACCCCTTTTGGGGGCTGTCATTCTTCTCACCATCCTGTGTGCAGCTGGCACTAAGCAGCTGAACTCATTCTTCATCAGATGGAAGAAGGGGGTTATATAAACAAACAAAACAACAAGAACATTTCTAGGAACAACATCAAACCTGACCCTTTTTTTTTATGGCAAAAAGTAACAAAGATGTTCTTGAAAAAACAGCTTAGCTGAGAGAGGAGGACCCTTGAACTGTTGTGCCTGTGTGGAGCTGACCAAGCAGTGCTTTGCTTTCTTACCAGGGCTCTGAACTCTGCTGGACTATAAAAACATACATTGTCATTGTCATTCTGTAAAGGCTGGTAACCTCAGAACTCAGCTGAAATCAAGCAAAACAAACCTTTTGATATCTGTTGTTTTTCTAGCAATCCTTGAACTGGAATTCTGCTGACAGCTCCTCAGCATGGCAACATGTGACACCAGTGCTCTGTGATCTCTGCTGCTTGCCTGCTGCTTTGCCAGATTGAAGTGAAGGTGTTGACTTTGACCTATAAACCCCTAAATGGCTTTGGACTTTCCTACTGGATCCTATCCTTCTGCTAGCTCTGACCGGCAGATGACTACATTTCAAAGAGTGTCATGAGAGTGGTTTCTCTTTAGGAACACATGAAACCTGATCACGCAAAAACCTTGCGAAAAAACAAGATTCTGGGTCTTGTCACAAGCCTGATGCACCCTTCAAGAAGGACCAGGGTATCTAGAAGTTCAGTCCTGGGTGTTCTAAACATGAACTCAGCAGCTCTGATAGAGGGGTTCTTAACTACTTTGTGGTACTTGTAATGAAGTATCAACTTCAGTTCAGTTTCAGCAGCATTTGAGAGACTCATTTCCTCAGTCAGACGAATGAAATTAATTTAATCTAAGACCAAGTGCCTAAAATTTAGACATCAACATTTATTATATAATTAGTTAATATTTACCACTTCATGCTGCTGCACCTAGGCATTAGTTGATATGAACTATTAGATGGGACTTCATCAGCAGTCAATGGGGAGGAATTTTTGTAACCTATCTAGACACCTGTCATGGGATTAGAGGACACATGCCTCAGAATATTTAACTGATCGAAGTACCAGAGAATATTCATATGCATCTGAAACTCAGTTACCTAAAATAATAATAATAAAATGGAATATATACAAATATATATAAACACAATATTGAACCCAATTGCCCTGATGGCAATTCCATCACCATCAGGCTTGATGCTGTGATGCAGGCACTGGGGAATTCCCAGACTGGACTCAGCAGCAGGTGGAA
>JAAGNO010008203.1:0-40618 GCA_033439905.1 Ceryle rudis
AAGGAAGGAAGGAAGGAAGGAAGGAAGGAAGGAAGGAAGGAAGGAAGGAAGGAAGGAAGGAAGGAAGGAAGGAAAATTTTTTTCCTTACGTTACTATTAACATCTCCCTTGTAGTCAGTAAAATCTTGTGTGTCTTTATCTCTTTGACAAATGTATGTAGACTAATTTCCAGATGCTTGCTAATGTTAAATGATTTAATTTTTTTTTCAGATGATTTATGATTTATTAAAAATGTTTAAGCAGTTACTTGACAATTTATGAAGAGGGAGCTGGGTGCCTATGAGAACCTATATGGTAGTAACTGAGTATCAGAAAAAATAGAAGGAAGTATATAATGATCCTAGAAGACAAGGACTTAAAAAAACCCAAACCATGAAGTAGCAGTTGAAATACTTTTTCACTCCCTACGGTACTCTGGTAGAAATCAGTTATCACACTGATTCTAGAGAACATGGTGTGTTTGGAAGCGCGCGGAAGGGAATGGTTAAGTCTGAGCTTTGACATTTTAACGACAAGGTGTGGGTTAGAGTGACACTTGGTGCACAGTGCAAATGTCTCCTTTGGGCTTTCTGTGGTGAGTTCTGTGTGTGTGGAATTATATTTGGTAGCTGATGAACTGCTTTTCCTCTGGAATCTACTTGAATCGAGGTGATCCAGAGCTGGTATTTATCTGTAGCCCAAGAGAGAGTAAGTGTGTGTTCATTTGGGACATGCATCAAAAAAGCTTTTATGGATTAAAATTAGAATTACCCAGTTACCTGAGGCTCAGTCATGTTGGTCCTAATTAGTGAGATGAGTTCCAAATGTTTTGCTCAAAAAGGGTGTAGAAGATAAACAGTGGGTTCTCTGAATATATTAGGAATAGTGGAAAAAAGGAAAAAAACAAAGGAGGAGAGGAAAGAAAGGGTGAAGCAGACAGAACTGGAGAAATCAATGCCTCTTCACCAAACAGTTAACTGCGATCAGATGCTTAATGAAGTGGATTTTAATAAGGGGATATGTGTGCAGGCCAATGTAAGGAAAGGGTAAGTATTCTATTTTCTAGTTAAAGGACTCAGTGAACCTCAGGCTTGGTCTAGAGTACCTAAGGAGTTCACTGGAGTGATTTCTCAACTATTAGTGGCTATCTGTAACTTTTCATTAATTATATCCCAAGGGATAGGAGAAAAACAAACACAGAAATTACCTTTACCACAGTGAAGAAGTGTGGAAGATCTAGCAGATACTAGAGCAGTCAGTCAAATTTTGATTCCTTATGGATTCTGAGCTAAGACAATCAAGACTTTTATCTTGACAAACAATGTAATTGTGGTAGAGTAACTGAAGTACTGACAGGATAGAAGCAGCACCTTTGATATATCTGAGAGGTTTTAAGTACTTTTTCAGTAAAGATTTTTTTGACAGTCCCAAATGCCATTTCTCATAAGCCAGCTAGGTAAGATGCTTTAGAGGTCATAGCCATTACACAACAGCTTTAAATAACGTTTTTAAAGCCAATTGTTCACACGTCCAACTGGTGAGCAGTGGCTTAGTGTAGAACTGGGAGGGCTTCTGGAGTTGTGGCAGACCAGATCTCTTGTATACTCAGTTCTGGTCAGCATTTTCCTTTAACAAATTAGATAATGAAACAGAAGATGTAGTTTCCATATTTGTTATGACTCAAAATGAAGAAGAGGGGAGGAATGAAACACTCTGAAGGATGGCTTCAGAACAGAGGCTAAACTGAAGAAAGTGAAGTTCTATTTTTGGAGCTACATGTGTACCGCAAAGCTTCAGCTACGCAGCTGTGTGCCAACTACATGGTGCAGTTTTAAAAAGGCAAATATTCCACAGTGTCACAGGAGTGTCAGATGGAGTTACTTCACTCACCTCGGTGCTGTTGAAGGCTCACCCGGAATCCCACCTTCAGCTCTGGGCACCACACTTCCAGAGAGAGTTAGAAAGAACTAAGAGGAGAGTGATGAAAACAGCAGGTGCTTTCGAAGGCATAAGATTGGAGATAAATGATGATTATTTCTTCCTGCTCAAAGGAAAAAGGAATCATTGAATTTGCAGCAAAGATTTGCACAGGATTTGAGATTTCTAATTGTTTTTTTAATTGCTGCCTGAGGAGAGAGAGGTGTTTTTAGGCAGAGGTGAGGTGGTGGAGGTATAACCAGAGCCTTACTGCAGAACAGCTAAACCCCTTGTGGGGTGACTTTGAACATGCTTTTGAGAAAATTGTGATTGATTTTAGCTTGTCTAAATAGACTGGGCTAAAGTTTCTGCAGTCCAAAGTCTGCTTCCAAAGCCATTCTTCACTGTAGCTGGGGCAATTGCTTTGACTGGCCTCACCACCACAGTTCCTGCCTCTGAGCATGAGACATTGAGCACATTCTTATTGGGAATGGGAATAAGATTATCCTGGTGTTACCCATGATGTATTCTGAGTTTTTTTACCCCAAGCACTCTATATTTTGCTAATACCCTTCTAATGCCATCTGAGTCACTCCACTAATACCTTTCCTTCCTCCATATTTTTCAATCTTTTTTTGCTTGCTGTGGCTTTGCCAGCCATGCCGCCAGACTCTCCTTGCAGTTCAAATTCTTGCAACCACAGGGCTTTCTCATGCTGCTGGTAACAACGGCTGTTGGTATGGGAAGGCAGGAACTGTTTTCTCACTAATGATGACAAAATAATTGTTCAGACCTTTTAAGTCAACCACTTACAGACTGAAACAAAATGAAGCAGTATGGACGTCCATTTCTTTGCCACTTTGGTGGGACTTCTAAATGACACAAAGCCTGTGCAACTTACCTAGAGGAGATAAAGTCATGTCTTGACTTTTTTTTCTGAGGAAAGATCCTAGGCTTTTCTCAGAAGACGTTTTCTCACCTCAGTCGTTCTGCACAGTGCAAAACAGATGTTCTTTTACTGTTTATATTGAACATACAGGATTCATAATATCTAGGGTTTTCAGGCAGTACCTAAATTCAAATATATGCATTTAAACAGAAAAAGGACCATGAAAGTATTTTTCTTACATACATATTTTAGTCTCACTTACCTATCCCTCTAGGCTTGGTAGGCTGTTACTGTTAGCTGAAGAGTTGCCATGGCAACAGGTTTATACTCTCATTCTTTTTGTCTGTTTCTCTCAGACAGTATCTGTCTCTTTAAAACTGTACCATGCTAAAATGGAAGTAAAACCCTAATAATTAAATATGGAGAGTTACCTCACCAGCTGATAAGCAGTGTCAATTACAAGGTGATAATCTGTCCCTGGATTTTCAGCCCTTCCTCTCCTCTTTTTCTCCAAAATGAAACATGGAAGTGCTTTGAGCACGAAGCCAGGTATTTGTAAAGTAGAAGTTTTTCAAGTGATGAATGGGCTCTTTTCAACAGTGGTAGGTGCATCTTCATCCTGTTGCTGTTCCTGGGCAATGGCAATGGTTTATGCAACCACTTACTAACAGCGTATTAACAACCTATTAAAATATGTTAATGATTTTAGATTTTGAGGAGTTTTGAGTGAAGTCTTCAAAAGGAAGGTGTTCCACTTGGATAGCATTTAAGTATTGGCATATGTGTATGAACATGGCAACCAGGTATGAAGGTCACTCACTGAATTGAAAAATGTGCCAGAAACGTGGGGTTTATAATTTGTAGACATCAAAGCAATTGTACAGAGCAAAACACACTGAAGGGGAAGTGGCTCGTCTCGTCCTTAAAGCTCACATTTCAATAGGGAGATTTCAGCTAAAATTAAAGAATCAAGAAAGTCTGTATTCACATCATTCTTTATCTTGGAGGGTGACTTTTATCAGTGTCTGATGAAAGAGACTCAGCAATACCCCAGCCAAAGGTTAGGATATATGTTTGTGAACCTAACTTTAAGGACTATTTGACAGAAAGGAATTGTAGTCAAGGTAACCAAACAGAAAATGACAGTCTGTACCCCTTCTCAGGAGGGCCAATATCCTTGCCTTGTGTTTTCTGATCAGGCAGTGGTAGCCTGGTAGTTAGTGTTTGGAATACAGTAGCTGCCCTGTTTGTTTCAAATTTAGCTAATATAGCGGCCAAGTTCTGCATCAGCATGATTCCAAACCACTACTCCATGCAGCTACTACATGGCTTAACAGAGAGTGCAGGCACCACAATCCTTGACTGAACTGAATTTTATTTCAGAAATAATTTGCCAGTACCTTTAAAGATGAGTGGTTGATACACATACGGGCTCAGAGTAGAGAACATGGTCTAGAGTATCTGTGGAACAAATGTGAATTAAGAGCAGGGGGCAGAGCTGAAGGTCAAAAGGGCTGATGAACTAGGAGTTGTTGGGGTAGATATGGGGCAGATACCTTCAATAATTACCAGTTAGCATTGGGATGGCAGTAAGGACAGAATATGAACTGACAGAGTCTGATGGGGTGAATTTATTGAAGGGTCTAAAAGCAACTTAGGACTCCTATGGGTTTTGGGTTGTGGCAAGCATTGCCGGAGGTCGGGGCTGGGCATCTGGTCTAATTTTAGGGCTGTTGCTTGTCCGTCTGGACACAGGTTTAGATCTGGGTTGGAAAGAGTTACTGGGGTAGATAAAGGCAAAGCTTGGGCTGGGTTTGGGATTGGAGTTAGGGTTGTTACAAGGTTCAGAAAGGCTGCTAGTCTAAGTTTAAAATTTTTAGCTCATGCAGCCTTTTATGTGGGCTTTACTTCATGCAGACCAAATTGTGTGGAACTGATATAGCCTAAAGTTCAACAGATCTTCTATGTCCTCAGAGCTGCTTTGTCACGATGTTACAACAGAGGATATAAAATCAATCTCTGCCATCAGGTTTTATTTTTATTTCCTTCATGAATCCTTTAATTAACGGGACGGTTTCAGGTGGTATGTCTGCATGAACATCTGAGCTACGCTGAAGTCTATTGATTTCAGCTTGAATATCTCCAGCTCTATAATTACAGCTGATTTAATTTCTATAAAAATCATCCCGCGGTACCAAATCCTGTAGCGAGAGTGTGTTGAAACAGACCTATGGTAAAAGCTATTCCCACGCTCCCCACGTACTAGTGAACTAAACATCTGTTGGAGTTCAGCAGGTTTAGAATTGTGTTAAGGGAAGGTGATACAAGTTTTGAGGTCATGCTATATATTCCTATAAAGGGGGAATTAAAAATGACTATTGCAATTAAAGCTTGTCAAAATAATGACAATAATGATAGGAAATATGAGAGTTTATCTGCTTATGCATAATATACATGACAAGAATAGTTAAGAAAATCAGCAAAAGTGAGGATTATAAGAATTAATAAAAAAAAATCAGAGGATCAATCATTAAAGGTTTCTTTCATCTTCTTCTGACTATGGCTATTCATTTTAATCTGTGCTGTATTGTACAAACTTCTTCATATGCTTCAGTGTATCTCAATTAAGATTTTACTGCCCTGTTATAAAGCTTATCACGGGCTAAAAGTTTTCTTTTATTTCTCATTTTGTGAAGCCTGCCAAGTTCTGCCACTCACTGTATTACACTCAGTGGATTAATAGAAGTTTGTTCACAATGAAGTTGCCCCAAATTTCTCAGGGTTTTTTTTAGACCATTTACAGTCTATCCTATCTTCCTAAATCCTCTGCACAGAGCTTTTGAGTCAGAAATGATATCTCTGTGGTGCATCAAAACATCATACGATGTACCTGAAAAGCCAGCAAGAACATCTGTCATTTAGTAGGTATTTCTAGCAGTAGCTTCATTTTGGTGTCTTTTGTACATGTGATTTGTAATGAAGATATGATATGTTAATGACTGGATGTGAAAAAACTGATTCACCACTTTAAACTGTAAATATGAAATGTTAGGATTGTTACTAAGCGTTGCTATCTCTTCAACCCAAGACAAAAGCAGGAGTTGAGAATTCAGTAATAGTTTCTTGCACCTGTCATCCTGACATCACTGCAGGGTTATTCTATAATACACACGTGAAACCAGGCGCAGAGGCAAAGCCCTCTGCCTGCAACAGCCTAAATAGACTATGCAGCGTTAGTGATCCTGATAAGGGACACGGAAAAATGTCTGCTTACTTACATGCACATAGATAAGTACTTTGCAGAAAAGGCCACAGCAGGTAATAAGCGTCTAGTGTCTTTATTTCTGAGGTAAATAACATTCTGTAATGAGCGATGGGCTCTGAATGCATAATGGAGGAATATTTGGTGCTGAATTGCGTGAAGATATTAAGCATGAGTAACAATTTAGAGTATTCCTAGACACTTTGCATAGATATAAAAATATCAAATATCTGAGGGATTTTTTAACAAAAGGCTCACAAAGGGTGCTCACATTTCTCTTCGGCTAGAGTGGGATGTGAGAGCCCCAGCCCCATTGCCTTATATGAAGATGCAAAACTAGGTTTAAAGCGAAATAGTATTTCAGTGATGGAGCATTCAACTTTCAAAGAGGGAGAATTCGTGAAATCATCATCTGCATCTGCTCTGTGCTTTCTTTGAAGTGGATGATAATGTAAGGAATTAAATGTTTGGGTGACTGAAAAGGATGAGTGGTGCTTCTCCTAATGCTACGCTACCTTACTCCCTGTATTCTGAAATTACTCTTGTCTTGCAGATAAATAAAGTCTCTGAACTCAATGTTTTTACTTGAGTTTTATTTGATTTTGCTTTGTTGGGTGTCCATGTACCATGGGGTGAAATTAATCCCCGTATTATCTAAGTAAATTAAGCCATTTACAGTATTTCTTTTAATTAGCTCTCTTTTCACAACATTGTGCAGAACCATGGCAAGGATCTGCTAATAGAATATGTGCTTTGAGCTGGCTATGAATGAATTAACTGAAATGTGGTTTACAATTACAAACAGGATTGAAATGGAGTGCTACAGAGATCATGGCTATACTTTTCTGAAGCTTTCTTGACATCTGTGTCTTGTCTGGATTGGAATTATTATGGAATAATTCATTCTGCTTCCATCTGGAGTGCATTGTTCATATTCATTTCTAATGCTGTAAATCAACTACTTTTAGTTATCTATGATTTTTGGGGGGTTGACCTTGGCTTTGTGTCAGCATCTTGGTGAGATTCAAGCTAAAATTCTGGTCCTTCTGAAGTTAAATGGAAAGTATATCCAATCTTTTCACATGATGTTTTATGACTGTCCTTCTTTCATTATACTTAAATCTCCCAAGGCACAGCCAGATCTCAGCAAAGAGAGTTCAGTTCTGCTGGAGTTTAGTAGTATGATTTTCAGTTTGAGACGAATAATACTGTTTTGGCTGTGAGGGTTACCTATTCTTTTCCTTTATAACGAAAGACACGAGTATTTGGTGCTGTGGATGTGCTGCCGGATGCAGGCACATGTACACACAGACAGCTTTACCACCTGGGTAAATTTTTAACAAGTCACCAGGAGCTGGGAGAATTCTTGTACCCTGAATGACAAAACAGAAGAGGGTGCATCTTTTTCCCTCTTTTCCCATCACTTGCATAATGCGTTGTCAGAGCATGAGTCTTAGCAAGTAGCGCAGCAGACTGCTGAGATTCACATGGTGATTAAAGGACACTAAGTAAGCAAATACTTATTTCTGCAGTTGCACTGCAAGACTAAGACTGTAATCCTTGCTTGCACTGCAAGATTGTAATCCCTGCTTTCAGGGGCATGCCACACTGAGCTACAGAATGCTACAGCAGTGTTCGCAGGATGAGTTTCAATTGTCCTGGTCACTTTGAACAAATATACTCAGCAGAAGTAAACTACCTAAAAAAAACCCCAGTCAGTAGTAACATTTCACACGTGCTTTTCCAAAACAAACAAAAAAAATTGCATCTTCTACTTTTGGTTTTAAATTCTTTAATGTCTTCTCTCTTGGGATTCCTACTGGAGGATTTATTGGACAATTTATCATCATTTCTATATTATATCCCTTGTGAAAATCAAATGCCTTGCCAGGGCCATAAACCATGAGTGTCTTATTTTTAAAACCACCAGACATTTACTTATGAATGAGAGCTGGAAATCAGCTGGAGAGAGATCCCTATTCAGTCCTCAACTCTGCAGGCCTCCAGAAAACTGCACAAAGAAATATATGGGGAACCATGCACAGACTTGCAAAATATTTGGGCTGAACTGGGCAGCTGGGCTTTTAAGGTGTCTAGGTTAGACTGAAACCCACACCATTAATCCCCTCTATGTGAGGGAGAGGTCAGTTCATGTAAGTGAATTCATATTAAATCGCTGAACTCAGGGTCTGAAGTTTCTTTGGCTTTTCCAAGTAGGCAATCTGGGCTTAGTGCTGTCAGGATTGTTGCTGTGTTGCAGCTCTCAGGAGCTGGATTTATATCCAGATGGGGCTTGGTGGCTCTGTTGGTGCAGTTTTGTCCTGGTCTCTATCTACAGAGAAAGTGCTGCTCACTCTCAGGCTTTGGGTCCAGGCACACCAGTCAGGACTGGGGAGGATAGATCTCTCTGATAATTTGATGTAAGATAGGAAAAGGTTTGTGAAATGAAAATGATGCAGACAGAATCTCCCAATAGATCTATCATTATATGTAGTAACATTCTACTGAACTGAGAAAGTGTTCTGCAGGATGGATGGCCATCATCCACTCTCCCACACTGGAAGAGAGTTCATAGTGATTTGGGTGGAAATTGTGTCAAAAAGTCTGTTTCTTTCATCCAGTAGCTAGAGTTCTATACAAATGCAATTATTTGAATTTTAATTAATGACTATGATAAATGGGAGATCCGTCTTGATCATTTTTCTTGGGCTTTTATGCTTCTTGAATTACATTTTTAATAGCACTGAAGAATATAGAGGAGGGGTGAGGTGAGTTTCTATCCATGTATTACTTGACAGGAGACTGACAAAAATATTTGAAGCTGTATTTCTTTAGTGGGGGATATTTTTATCTTTACAAGAAAGATGATGTTTTCTGAAAACTGTTGAACTTGTATATCTGTGGCTACATTCTAATTTCTGAGCATTAAATATGTGCTTTCTTAAATATTTCCTCAAACACCCTAAGAGTATAACTTAAAAAGTGACAGACTTTACACAGAATTTTATTTATTTTTAGAACACTTTTAAAAAATGTTTAAAAGAAAAGATACAGAAAAAATCTCGTAAAAATTTAGAAATGTAATGACCTATTTTGTAAATGGGAAAAATGTTTTCACACTTCAAAACTCTTAGTGAAGGTAAGTTTACACTTTATGATATGCAACTTTTCTGTGTTAAAAAATCTAGAGAGCAGCAGCACCGATATTTTGATAATAATCTCTATGATAGATAGAGCTCACTTATTCTTTACAGACCTTACTAACAACTGTAATTCTAAAAGTAATCACATTCACATAATGACAGCAATAGCGACAGAAAAACCCCCCAACATTCTGAATCACATAATGGATGGTGGAAATTGTTATCGTTAGGTTTTACCTTTCATTTGTGCCTCAAGAACACTGCATTTCAATAGCAATAATACTTTGCTAACATTTAGGACAAAAGTATTTCTACTCTTAATACTAAGAGTCTCAAGTTTGCATTTGACTGTATTTATGTGATATAATTCTGTAAGATGTATTTGTGTGTTATTTGGCTGCAGAAACTGACCGAGGGTTTAAAGTGCAGCCTTTCAGGAGGACCAGGAATACATTTTCAATATAATGTATATTTTTAAAGCTCTGAGATGAGAAAGATGATGTATTTTAAATTGATTAGAGAACCTCTTTTACAGTTAGAGATGCTGCATGGCCACTGTGGGTTGTGCATAAATCCTATTTCTTTTTGGCAATGATTTTTATACGTGGTTTGATTTATATTCTGAGGTGGATGCCAAGGGACTAGCAACATAAATCAGGAAAACGAAGCAGCCAAATATGCAATAGCTAGTTACAAAATTGATGCTTGGTATTAGATGAAATAAAGTGTAAATACTCAGAAGATGATAGAGGTGTTAATCTACAGAGTTAATCCAGCTCTGTGTGCAGAAGTTTGACAAGGTGATTGTGCTGGTTCCTTTGGGCACTGAAACCTTTGGGTAAAGTCATGCGTCCTGCGATGGTAACTGCCACTTGACTTGCCCCATGAGAAGATTTCATCTTGGATCATGATCCTTCCCAAGCAGATTTTAATAGGATGAGCAAAAAGTTGTTTCAGTCCGATTTACCAGTGGAACACAGGGAGCTTTAGGAAGGAGGGTTTGTACAAAGGCTGTCTGTGGAGCAGATTTTTTATGTTGTACGATGCCATCAACTTGTAGCAGTTGATTGTCTGTGGGGTGCTTCTTTGGGGTACATTACAGGAGGCTTTTGTGCTGACGGGCTTGGCATCTCTTCCCCGTCTGTGGTCACAGATTATTTTTCTTCGGGAGCTGTCTGAGGGAGAGGTCTTTACAAGCACAACAGACTGTTTACTGGAAGTCCGACAAGTAGTACATGCCAGCAAATTTCTGTCTGTGAGAATTTTTATGAGCTTTTTAGTGCCTGTGTAAGTAGAGAGGGGGCATCTCCCCCTCTTTTTCTGGGAATGATAAGGAAGATTGAAATTGCAGCTTTAGGAAATACTGAATATGAAAACATTACATAGTCAAACAAGCCTATAGGGTACAGGATTTATGGGATCGTGCAGCTGGTATGAAAAAACACTTAATAAACCTCATGGACAGAAAAATCTATTGACTAGAAATGCAATCAAAGAAAGTCTTGGGATTTCCAATTGAATTTTGAGAGACTGTTGAGGGGGATGAGCCTAGTCATAAGCCTAGAAATTTCAGATAGCTAATGCCCAAGAGGATCTAAATAGCAGACCCTTTTGTGAGGAGGCTTATAAATGCAAGAATGTGCATGTGAGGAAGGATGATGGAAAGATCAGCCAGTGCAGGAAAACAGAGCTAAATAGGATGTGAGGGGGAAAGTCTATCAGTAGTAGGTGATGGAGTGTCAACAAGGAACAGCCAGCCTTTAAGAGACAAGAGGAAGGGATGAGGAAATTTCTGAAGAAAGTATCTGTGGAATATACCAGAGATGATGGTAGAGGTGGATGTGGTGTCAAGTAGTATAGTAATCTATTAGATTACAAGAAAAATGAATAAAATTACTATCCATGCAATAATGGAAGAATTTAATTTTCCAGAAATATATTAGAAAAATAAAAGGCAGGACTGAGATAGGGATTAGTTTTCAACATTAAATAGTTGTTGGACCAATAAGAAGTACCAATTTTGGCTGGTCATTGATATCAACCTGGATTGAATCATCACAAATTAGTTTTGTTCAGTTTTAAGGCAGAGAAAAATGTAGGCATAAACTTGAAGTTGAGTGCTGTGATGCTCATGGTGTTAGTGGTGTTTGCAGAACTAAGGAGTATGTGGATATCAATCCAGAAACAGCCTAGAATTACTTCCATCTAAAAATACAGACACAATCTGAAGCTTTAAATTCAGGCAGACAAAACTGAAGAATAGGGGAATGGGGCAAGTATCTCTCAGTGAGTGAGAACTGAAAGCTGGACAGTAGGAATAAACAAAGAAAGGAGAAGGCCTGAAAACCTGGTTGAACTGGATCTTGCAAAGAGAATCTCAGTACAAATATGATCCAAAAGAGCTACTGGGGCCTGTTGTGTACAGGAGCTCAAGTGTACTCTTTGTAAAGTCCAATTCCAAATGACCATTTGACCAGTGTTCAAAAACGTTGATGACATCCTTTAGGATAATGTAAATAATCTCCATTGTATCTACTGAATGAACTAACGGATGAAATTGCGTGGCAGTAACAAGCATGTTTAATCAGTGGGTAAATAGGGAGATATCTGTGTCTGGAGTTTTTAAACATTCAGAACAGTAGACGAGGGAAGTGTCTGCACAAGCACAGACATGCTGTTTTGTACTCTAAGACTATGCAAAGTCCTGGATTTTGGAAGAAAACTGTTTAATGACATGAAGGAAAACTTGAATTTGGAATAGCAGCAGAAGAAGCTAGAAGATTTTGTGCAGCTATCTAGTGCCAGCAATGTTTTTCTAAGGTGATCATTCATACTTTCACTACATCTGTGCTGTCTCTAAGTGTACTTGAGGTCATTTAGTACAAAGGACACAAGGATGAACAAATGTTGTGAGGTTAACATAATTGTTGTTTCACCATTACCACGTCTAACCCAATTGTAAAGATGGCAGTGTCAGCACCTTTCCAGAAATACTCATTAGTTCTTAGCATAAATAGACT
The DNA here is from genome assembly GCA_033439905.1 of Ceryle rudis. Taxonomy (NCBI): domain Eukaryota; kingdom Metazoa; phylum Chordata; class Aves; order Coraciiformes; family Cerylidae; genus Ceryle; species Ceryle rudis. The sequence continues at coordinate 12,211 of JAAGNO010008203.1, forward strand.
TTGAATGTCTAAGATTTCAACCTAAAAGACCCCAGTAGCTTATCCAGTCTTAAGGCTGTCTCAAATCTATACTGTGCAAATTATGCTTTCTGGATTCCTGCCAGCTCTCTTGTCACATCTTGCTCTTTCTAGTGTTTTGGCTCTTTTCAGGGCATAACCCAAAGACTAGTAGCAACTTGAAATGCACTAGACACAAAAGAGTATTTGTAAGACACGGAGAGAGATTTTCTTTCAATGATGAGATTTTAAATGATAGGTGTGGGAAACATCTCCCCCTCTTTCTTTTTTCTGTTTTTATTTACAACTGTTTCATTCCCATTTCACTGCTGGATTTGCAGTCTTTGTGCCAGTAGGTATATACTTTAGATATATACCATTGAAAATACCTCGGTCACTGAATGAATGAAAAATACACTGTGTGTGAGTAGTGAACAGCTATACCTGTGCTTTCCCTGGCTGACCTTGCTGAAGAGACCTGTTAGTCAGCTTGGGAGTCATTTGGAAGGGCCAGAGACAAACAATTACAGGTTTATGTGCCTAACCTTACTGGCAGGCAATATCCTGGAGACATTAATAAGACGTGAGATCACAAAACATCTGGAGAAATATCAGCTGACAAAAGCTAGCTATTTCTGATTCATAAGGAATAAATTGTGTCTGACAAATGTTGAAATGGAGAAAACCAGTAAGAATGAGACAGTAGATTGGCACTTTGGAAAGACTTGAAGAGGAATTGCAAGGTTAGTGGGATGTATAAAGATTTGCAAGGAGAGCTGTAGAAATTACTTTAATAGCCATGCACCGTTAAGACAAGAAGTACTTGGTCGAGAGGTTTCTTTATGCACAGTATTTAATTACCCTTTAAATAAATTAAAACTTTAATTCATCTTTAATCCACAGCTGATCTGTGCTCAGTGGGCTCTGATCACTTCACCTGAACTGTAATATTTCTAAGAGGACAGTATTAAAAAGTGTAACAAGTTAAGACAGAAAGAATATAGTATGATCTTAATCCTTTAGCTGACTACAGCCCTTCATGGATAGGGGCTTTTTGTAATGACTTGAGCTTTGGAACAGACCACTTTCCTCATCTATGTTGGGATCCTAAAACGTACTCATTGTTTGTCTCCCCAGTAATAACAAAATCCTTCTCTGTGTGGCTCTGTCTCAGAGGAAATACAACCTCATGTAACTCACAAACTTCCAGGCAGAGGGGAATAAGTTATGTACCTAAGGAGAGGAGATTATTCCACTTTTATACAATATTAGGTAATCAATTACTATTCTGAAACCTGGAAACAATTTCATATCTATGATCCATGTATGTCTGTAACAAGGCTGAAATTAACATTAATTTATTCATTAATTTGGATAAGTAGCTGATACTGTACCACAGGGAATTAACTCTTACCACCTACCTTCTATTTTATCTTCCCAGAAGAGGCTGTGGGAGATTTTTTATGCTGTCCAGGAACCTACAACACAGTTCACCATCTATTTTAGCTGCTTATCACAGGCTCTAATTTATTAAATGCTTTGATATCCATTGAGATTTAAACTGCTATGCATGTAAATGAGTTAGTGTGATCTATTTCATCTTGTAGCTGTTTGTGGGGAATGATTATTATGCTGTGTTTAAAGCATTGAACTGTCTCTACAGAGTTCTTACTTAGGAGCTACAGAAATGATCCATTTGAGTCCTGTAAAAAAGCAGATGTGTTCACAGTGCCAATTCCCCGATTTTATACTGCTGACTTCTTTCTTGCCCAGCTAGCCCTTGATTTTGAGCAAGATTTGGTATAAACCTCAAGTCAGTGCAGATATTTAGCACAGAAATTGAATGGGGGCAAACGGGTATCTGCTTTCCCTGTTGACAGACATTTGGGAACCTGAGCTGACTCTCATGAGAAACTCTTCCCTCCCAACTGTGGTCCTAGATCAATAAAGTACTTGATCATATCATTAGCCTTAGGTAGGTGTCAGTCTGCGGATTTTCACAAATTCTAAGATTTGTTTTAAACATATGCCTTCTAATTGCAGTTGCTTTCCTCAAGCAACTTTATAAATCCTGAAGCGTGAGCTTCAATTCCACTTCCACTCCTGGAGGAGACTGGAGTTCCAGTCTTATGTGCGCCAGTGTTATCTAACGTTTGAGGGATGCCTCCCAGTGGAGGCATCTGAAAACAGATCATGATCCTTTTTTTTTCCTAGCTGTGAAAGAGGAAGCCTCTTTTTTAATGATGAAATTTCTTTCATAAGTTATACTAAGCCAGTAAACCTCTTTTTTTTTCCCCTTGTTTTTTCTCCCAGAGAAAAAAACATCTGCCTATTGCAGATGGTTGGCGTAATTTTTGACACAGGAGAAAGCTTATAATGATGCTATGCAAAGATAAGAGGAGAGAGCTGTGTGGTGTAAAAACACTTCTATATTTCTCCTTAAGAAAGACTACATGCATGTGTTGGAGAAAGCAATTTCCCATACATGCCTCAGGAGGTTGGTGTTTGAGGATGAATGCAATTCCCCAATGATTAAGAGCCAGTGTTTGCAAGGCACTTCATTATCTCTGGATGGGCAAGGATGCAAATTTAACAGTACTGGCAATGATTGCCTTGAAATACTTGCAGCTATTCTATGCAAACAGCATAAGCCAGGGAGTGGGACTGTCGTTCAGGTAAGAATGTAATTTGGGAAGATTTTTTTCAGATGATGTCATCATTTATTTCCCTTGGCAAAACCACTCACAGAAAACAAACCAGATCTTGCATATTAGAGCCATTTACTATGTGTCAGGTCTGACCACGTGAAGGCCAGTCCTGCAAATGGGTACTGCCAAGCACGATACTTCCCAGTACCCCTGGCTGGACAATGATGCAGAATTATGTCACGTGTGTACCCAACCACAAGCTTTAAATATGCAGACTGTGAAATTTTTGCCACAAAACCTACCATTTCAAAAGTTCACATTTCTCCATTTTTGTTGGATTTATTCCTGGTTAAACTTCTGCTTTTTGTTCTCTACCTCGTTATCTTTTATCTTTTTATGAGGACAATGGATGCTATTTTGTCTCATCATTACACTTTCTTTCAAAATGGCAGAAGTGTCTGCTCTTCTTTATACTGATGGAAACCAACAGATACACAAACCTAGAGCCAAAATAATCATATAAATAAAGACCTAAACTACCTCATAGATAAATAACTCCATTATGGATTTTTTCCCCAAATGGGAAATGTTCCATCAAGTGAGGGTAGGCAAAAATCATGTCATGAATTATAAATGTACAGTTCTAGCAAACTGTTCAGCAATGTTAAATACAGAAGATATTAACATAAATTTTCTTTGAAACTTTATATGCCAGTGCCGTGATTTTTTACTATGGATACAGTAACATATAAATTGATTAGAAATTTAGAATATTTTATAACTGTAAACCCAAAATATAGAGACACATGCTTTCTCTCTGGTTTTGTGTTTACTTTCAAGATCTGTCTCCAGATTCGCTAATACCTCTAGAACATATGTCCACCTTATACATTCAGTCCAGTACAGATACTGATGGGTGTACTGTAAACTTTATAACAAGTTGGCTCCTAATTTACTAATATCTTCAATATTACACAACCAACATCACCAACATTCAGACACATCCCAGTGAGATGTAGAACATCATTGGGTGCATTCACCCAATGTTCAGACACATCCCGGTGAGATGTAGAACATGCCTTCAGAGAGAGGCATTTGAGAAATACAAACACAGATACTGGTAGCTGAGCTGGGGTAAATCTTTACAAGGAATTATTTCTTGAGATGTATAATGTTGTTTTTCCATAGAGATAAAAATATGGGAACTGCAGAATGGACTCTCCATTTCTTGATGATCAAGGGTGGAGGAATGACTTTCTGGAAGATATTTGCTGACTAACTACATTTTGCTGACTGTATACAGAAGTGAGTGGGTGAAATTATGTTTGGGGTTTTTTTTGTTGTTGTTTTGTTGTTTGTTTGGTTTTTTGGGGGTTTTTTTGAATGCAGGTGTTAGATGAGATGATCTAATGGTCCCTTCTGGCCCTAAGGCAAAGCTCAGCCTCCACTTGACAATATTCATGGAGCTCTCTCAAACCCTTTTTAGCAGGCCTTTGGGGAAGGAGGTTCCTAATGGGGAAGAGTTTTATAGAGTAGAAAAGTGTTTGCCAGCAGAAATATTTGCTGTTGGCAGTTGAATTTGGGGGGGAGGAGGGGACATTTGCCAAGGTTTTCGTTTGAAATGTCTTTTAAATCTTCATTAAAAATGCCTGTGGCAATATCCAGGCGTGTCTTTGTATATTTTGCCCTGGAAAAAATAGATTTTTTTTTCAAGGCAGAGAAACAAGAGTTCACAGATTATTTCATAGCCGAGGTAAAGCTCATATTTGTGTGTCTCAGGGAAAAAAATAAGGGAATATGACTAGCATCTGTCTTGTGTAACCTTTCTTGGAAGCAATGCTTTCCAGCTTTGCTGAATTCATCCATCTCTTGTGCAAACTGTCAGAGATATAGGGAACCAGAGCTGTACTTTTGTTAGCTCTGGTTCACCTAAGAGGACTGTGGACTGCTCACTTCTGGGAATCATGGCCATTTTTAAAAGCAGACCTAGAAACATTTATAAAAGTAGCACAATATAATGGTGCGATTTGTAACCATGGATAAGTCATCAAATATACAACCTGCCAGACAAACAAGGTTTTTAGAGAGTCCATTGTACAGGTTACACACAATCGACAGCTGTCTCTGTATCTGCAAAGCAGCCTGGAAAACTTAGGATGGCTTGTGGGTAGGAACACAGACAAAACGTTTGCAAGCCTTTTGCACCGTTTATTCATTCATAATTTAGAAATGGTAATAGCTTTTTGGAAAATACTTTACTTGTGACCCATTCCTTTCAGTGTGATACTTTGGGCAGAGGACAGCTCAAGGAGCCATGCTGTGTCACACAATCTGTCACTGAACTGCATGAATAGTGCCTGCGTCAGCCTTTTGTTCCCAGCCACAACAGAGACAACTGGCTCTCCCACGTATAGGTGCTGCTGGGGTGGATTGTCCTCAGAAGAGACAGATGTCATTAACGAATGATATACAGCAGGCAGTGTGGCTTGTGGGGCTTACAATGGCTGCAACATCCAAAGGCCATATGTAGTGATCTCATTAGTTTCTTGATTGCCTCCTGCACAGGCTGTTGGAAATGTTTAAAAGTGCAAGTTCAAAAGGGAAAGTAATGTATCATGTTTGGATTTTCTCCTTCAGTCATGCAAAGCAAACTGAGAACCCGCTGAGTTTGGAATCTAGAATTCTTAAAGACTAGGGCATATCTTAATTGTGAGTCTGTTAAATGGCTTTGCTTCACACTGTATTTCACTACTGTCTCCCACAGGCAAAAAAGTCCAAAAAGATATTGAAGACATGCAAAGTCCTTTGGGTATTTTCAACCTGAGATATTTATCCACTTGGTTCTGTTTCAGCCCCAGCAGATGTTTATCTTCTGCTAGGAATTTAAGGGAGACATCTGCAGAATTCCTGGGATGTTCAGCTTTGGATACGGCTGTGAAGAAAAACACATGATGTGGATAATGTTTTATTGTATTCCTTTTAGTTTTATTTCTCCGTCCTTGGTTTCAAATGAGTATTAGAGGCACAGCCACATTCTCTGTCTGAGTCTGGTGGGGTGGTTTACCTATTAGTCTACTTTGTTAACTTTGGGAAACCTTTTGATCTTGGTGCTCATCTGCACTTTGCACTGTCTTTGCTCCCTGTTTTCATCAATGGGAAGTTCACTTCCAGTCCACATCACATTTTAGATCTTATCCTTACTGCATAATTTACAAACTATGTAGTGCAAATGCAAACTTAGTTTAAAAAATGTGATTAGATATTGTTTAGTGGTAATTACAGACAGTAATTGGTAGGAATCTGGAAGGATCCTTCTGTTTTACCTTCATTGTCTGGCTCTTTCAGATGGTTTTCCTACCAGTTGTAAAAGTTGGTCTGAAAACTTGAATTTGGATTCCAAACGTCCTGGAGGAGGATGATGGTTGAATTATTAAGGTTGATGTCCAGATTCAGCTTTTTCCTGGGCTTTGCTGTCTTCACAGTTCTGAGTTCAGAGTCACTGTCATCCTTATGGCCTCACATCTAAAATCTATCAGCGTAGCCTTGAATTATTCTTTTTGTTGTCCACAGACAGTCTTTCAAGAAGAGAGCATTAATGCCTTCCACCACGCTACAGTGCACTGCATTCCCCCATCTCCAAATGAAAATGTCTGCATAGACTGAATTTAGGAGTAGTACAGGAAAATGGTGTGGGTTTAGTGAAAATTGAGAAATAATAATCTACCTGAAGTATTAATTCATGCTGTAAATGTTATATACATGTATCTAAAATGTGGTTGCAGGCCAGACTGGCTTTTAAGACCATAACAGTGGTGGGAGTTTCTGAAGTTTGTGTCGGACTGACAGAATACAGCATAGTGTCCAAAACCTGAGGGGCAATGCAGCCTTGCTTCTTCCAAGTGATGGTAACTGAGGTTGGAGTGTGTGTATAGATTTCTGGTGGGATATCCCAGGGCAGCACATTAAAACTGGCTGCAGTATTAGTCATTTCCTGGCTGTTCTTTCCCTTTAAAGAAGACGCTACCTATGCCTGTGACAAAAGAATAAATACTTTTATGTAAATATTTTCTAAGTGGAATTACTTGTTATTAACACAGACAGTTCTGAAGGCAAATACAAACAACATGTGTCAGCAAAACCATTATTATTAAGGAATTCAGGCTTCAAACCACATAATGATTCATAGAGCACCTGACTGATATTTTTTGCTTCTCAATTTCTTTTTTTCCCATTCAGTAAATACAAAAATGTCTTCTGGGGCATATCTCCTCTAATTATGGATCTGACTGATACTATACCACAGGTTTACCAGAAGGCTTGTGGTGGTGTCTGATAAACTGGAAGCACAGGGGAGGATTCCTTTGGTTATCATGTCTGCTCAGATGTTGTGTAAATCAAGGAGAAATGGAGGGGTTGACATTAGATTAACATAAAGTGAAACAGAGCTACAAAAGGTCCACCTGAAATAAAACTGTGGTGAGATGGGAAGGCAAGCAGCCCCTTTTTTACTGTAATGGAAAGGTGGCAAGGCTCATTTTCAGAGAAACCTGACAGAAGCCTGCTCATTTTAGTGCTTTCTGGAGTGTAGCCTCAGCTCCTCGTGGCCTGGGATTTCTGTGTACATGTAAGGCACTAGGAAGGTGCTGAATAATGTAGTAAAATGAAGTGGTTAAATAATCATTAAATAAATTCTGAATTCCCCTCTAGTTTACTCTCAGTTTTTCAGACTGTACTAAGAAACTGTCTCACAGGGAAAGTTAGGGTTTTGGGGCAGGACTGAACATTCACTGGCGGAGGGATAGAGCAGGACTTCCTCCTGTTTAGCTCCTGTTGCTTTTGTCTCACTGCACTGCAAAGAGTACTTCCAAATTTTCTAATTTTTTGTCTTCTTTAAGAATACATTGCACGGAATCACCTCAATGTAGTAATAGACTTTTACACTCTTTGGAATGGGAGAAGCAGAGAGGATGAAAGATACATGATTAATTGCAAATAATCTTGGCTATAATGTTCTAAGTAACTAAATCTGTTTTGGTTATTTTTTTTTCACCGAATGAGTTTCTGATACCTTCCTGCCTCAGGTCTCTTAAATCACAGCTGAATCCCTTTTATGAGGCCTAAGGGAAAGTCGAAGGTTATGTTACTTGCTTTCTTTTGTAAATATGTTACAGTCCATTTCATCTAGAATCTGCCTCTCTTCCCAGCTGATTGTTGAGTCAGTTCTATAGGCTCTACTGTGACTTAAATCACTTAATAGCCTGCCTTTATTTTTATGGTTTTTTTGGTAATGTTTCTTTTCAAATATGATGATTTTAAAAAGTACACTGTGGTTTCAGTGGACATCTACAACTATGTTATATTGCCTTTACAAATCTGCTATGTGCAGAATGAAAAAACGAAGTCTTCATTCTAATCCACGTTTTAAAAAAATGACTACATCTTCAGGCTGAAGTAACATATCAAATAATTCTTTCACTGCTTAGTTTATTTCAAATTTATACCACGTTTTATCAGACTCTTTTCCAACTTGAAGCAAGAGGACAGGAAGATATATTAAGTTGAATGACACTTATTTCAGAGAAATGTACAACTGATTCACTTTGCCCGAAGTTCTTATTCCTGTGATTTTCTTCTCTCTGCTCCCTCAGTGCTAATCGATAAATCAGCTATCAGACCTTATGTAGACTCATAAAATAACTGCAGATTAATTTTATCATCTTGGTTTTGGTGCAAACTTCATGATTTGAGGAAGTCAGGAATTTTGTTTTCCTCAGCTCTTCAGTAAAAATCATCATTTCCACGGATTTCACAAGCACTGTCAGTCTGAATATAAGCATTTTGCTTACAGAGCTGTAATACAGCTTGCTGTTTGAAGTCAAGTAGGTAATGAAGTCAATAAAAGGAAACAATCCAACCAATCCACTTACTGGAAGGATCCCTAGGGGCACCTCTCTGTGCACTTGGAGCTGCTTTAGATCCATCAGACATGCACTGAAACACTTACTCTTGTCTCAATTTGCCACAACTGCTTTAAGGTCTTTGACTCTTGGGCCAAGTTCACAGGGTTATGGAGACAACTGAATTTCCCAGACACAAAACTGTAAATCTGATGGGTTTGCTATTTGTAAAACAGAGGAAAAAAAAAAAAAGATGTACTGAGAAGCACCATGGTCTTGTGTGTAAGGTATCTACCAATGTTCGTGGGGATGATCTAACTTTGCATGCTTTGCTGGATTTATCTATGAAGGTTAAATGAGGGTCCTGTTTTATCTGCAGCTGAAACTGACAGCTGGTGAAGGAGAAAAGAAAACCTTTGGGGTTTTGGCCCATCATTAACTGCTTTATAGTGAAAGCTTCTAAACGTCTGAGCTTAAAAATGCAATGTGCATCCTCCAGTAGTACATGTTTGCTCTTGATTCTTACATGTTTCATCTTCTTGCCAGAGGGGTAGGTGGATTTGCTGTGCTGGGGAAATATGACTAAACTTGGCCTGAAACTTAACAAATTGTACAGTCTTTACTTATAATTATTAAACCACAGATTAGCAGATCTATATTTAAATCAACAGCGACCCTGAGACTCTCCTTTCTGCCCTCAAAAATGACATGATTAGGTGATAGAGCAGAAGGAGCAGAACTCTTCATCATGCAGCTCTGAGGAGCACTCCTGCCTCTTGTTCCTCTGTCAAAGGTCTAGTTTCCACTTGGGTCATTGTTTTTTTTTCTACAGCAGTCTTCCAGTGCTCCAAGATGCTTTTCTACAAAACATGGGTTTTTCTCCTCTCTCCTCTCCCAAATCAACTTTAATAGCCTATGACTTGGTCAGCTTTTCTGCATCTTTTTCTTCTATGAAATGACACCAAGTCCCACAAATGCCCGGTGTTTTCTTCTTGTACAGTCAGAAGAAATAGGAATTATAGCAGCAACTCCATGGCAGATAGAATCCATCCCACAACACAGAATGGAAGCTACTCAGACCACCTGGAGATCCCCAAAGACTGTGCTGCATATAGATCCATATAGCTCCCATGCTGCAAAGCTGTGGCATCACTTGTACAGTGATTTGTAGTCCTGGAATTTCTCTGATCATTGACCAGATGTATCCTCTTTCTACTGTATTTTCCATCCAATATGTACCTTTTTCATATAAAAAGATTGCTGAATCCCTGTAAATTCACACTGTGCAGCTGCAGGCTACCGCTTTGGTGCTGTAGACAAACAGTATTGCTGTTTTCCTGGATGACTGTTAACTCCTTATTCCCCTACAATTTGACTTGCCCAGTGAACTTCCATATGGAGATTTTTAATTGAGAAGAAGGAGATGGCAAATCTTTAATTACAGGATGATAGTAGAATAAAAATAGGATATCAAATATGTTATATCGGCTATGGTTGTTAAGGCACATCATCTGGGTCTTCATTTTCAACTGCTTTCTGTGCAACGAAAAGCAGAACTTGCACAAGTTTTTGTGGAAGAGAAGTAATAACCAGAACATAGCAATGATAGTTCAGGAAAGAAGTAATGTGATGCCATTGAGGCCCCATGCAGCCCAGTGCCCAATTACTGTGGGGACTGAGTCCAAAGAATAGTGGCAGAAGAAGAGAACAATGAAGTGCTCCCCACGTGCTCTTGTGGTATAGACAAGTCAATCCATCATGAGTGCACAGCCTAGCATCTGGGAGATCGAGATGATACACACTGTAGTTTTCCCGTATCAGCAGTAGTGTCTCTATTGTTGCCTTTTAAAAGCGCTTTTCTAGCGAGGCCTAGGGCATGATTGAAATGCTTGTTATTGCAATTGCTCTGGCTCAATCAATCTTCATGTGTGATACAAGGCCAACCTGGTCTCGGGCTTTTTATCTGCCTCTTCTGCTTGTGATTGTTAGGAATGCGCTTACAGCCCTAAGATCTAGCAGTTTCTTTCATGTGAACCATATCCATGTACCACATAGTGAAGAGAACACCTTTTAATTGTGATTCTAATTGCTCAATGCAAAAATATTTGTTTTAACTGACTAAATCCCAGTCAAACTTTCATCTTGGTATGTTTATGACTTTTTTTTTTTTCTAATGTACATTCCTGTGGATTATGTTGCAAGCCTTCCCATGGGTGTCTTGAGCATCCAAGCATCCTTGCAAACAGTTACTGGAGATGTATAGCTATAATTCAGGTGAATCATCATTCCCTTTGTTAATGTTTTACAGCAAAGTATTTTGTCTAAATACAAATGGGAGAGGTCTATTTAGAGATCAGAACAAAAGCAATGTAGGTTTATCATGCAAGGAAGAAAATTGCCTTAGACATGCACTTTATTTGGATTTAATAAGTCCACAGATGGGCAGTGTATTTAAAAGTTAAGTGCTCTTCTACTCTCAAAATACTCCATGTCTGATTCACTGTCAGTGGCATCAACACAAGACCCTTGAATAGGACTCCTGGAGTAGAGAGCTGGTGTAAGCAATCATTTGCAGGAACACAGTGTGTTTGCATCTCTGTTGCAATTGGAGAAGGGTTAATGTGACCTCAACATACATGGTAGTGACCTGGGTAGCTAGAAGATGCACTGACTCAGAGCATCACTGCTGAGGCTCTGGCAACTCCAGCTATAAACAAACCCCAGATTTGTTCCTGCAGCCGTCCAGCTGTCCTTTCTCAGTCCTGCACTATGAATATGCTTCAATGTTCTTTGTCATCAGGAGGTGCTTTAAGTAATCTGTTACATTATTTTGAACTGAGATAAAACCCATCTGTGCGAAGTTGTATGCGGGCTGCGTGGTCAAGAAGGTACAGAGCAAAATCTGTCGTGGCACATATCTCTTTTGATCTGGTAAATGCTCACGGTCATGTTGGAAATAGACCAGAAAAGTCAGCTGCCCGTACTACAGCACTTAAAAGCCTCAGAAAATGCAGGAGTGATGTGAAGAAGGAACAAATACCTTAAACCTGAATTTCAGGTCTGGCAAACTGAAATGCCAAAGCTGCTGCTCCTTCCCAGACTGTGGCTGTTTTATTCTCATCCTTTCTTGTCAACTCTTTTGCCTTTGTCTTTCTGTTGTTTGTTGGTTCATTGGCCAAAATGCTCTTGTTCTGGCTGGGGTGTTTATATATGCTCGTGTCCATTAATTTCAGTAATTGTAAATATTGCTATCCTACAATGCTCTCAGTTTGTTCAGAACTCAACCATGTAATTATTTGGTGCAGGAGGATGGACTATATCATTGTCTGCTGGGTTCAGAAAGCTTTTTTGGCTTTTGGAGGAAAAGTAAAACAATTGGAAGATTTTACAGCTAATATAGAGAGCTCTCTGTCCTGCTTTACTTTCATGGCCTTATAAATTTTGGACTTGTTTACTAGTCATGCTGTAACTGTGTCCCACTCTCTTTCCCATGCCAAGGAACTGGGAGAAGAGACAATGACAGTAAATCTGTGGCTGACTCTCAGATGTAAGTTCTCTTGTTTCTACCTCATGGCTGTGATTCTTGGCCCAGCTCTGCCTTTCCAAGTTGGATTTTGCCTCTGCATCACCCTGAAACTCAAACCAACAGCCACACCAGCAGCTGCAGAGAGCACTGGGCCTCTACACAGAGGTCCTGTCACCCACATTCATGCAATACCCATTACAGACATTTAGACCTGTGCAGCCACGCCTAAGGCCATCTGTAGCATCACTATTTAAGTTTGTATTTTAACACACACAGGCTAGCTTTCTAAAGGAGTTTTTCCACCTTGTTTTATGCCCTTCTTTCAATCCAAGGGAATAATTCTACAACAGCCGTAAAGTGGATGTAAAATAATCAGCTCTCAATATTAATGCAGCGCAGCCTCCTTGGTTATATTGCCTTGGCAAACCCCACTGCTGGTTGGCACTTTTACCTGGTAAGGGCACTGAGCAGGCTGAGTGCCCTTCCCTCACCCACCTGCAGTGGAGGGAGGGGTCCGCAGAAGGAGGGTCTCTGTTCACCCCTCACAGGGCTCTGTCTTGGAACCTAGCCAGAAATTTAGCCTCTAAGAAGGGCTTGTGCCTGAAGCATACACATGCCATTCATCACAGCTAGCTGTCGGGTCTCTGCCGTAGGAACCACGCTGTTGGGGTAGGTGTCTGTTGCTGGCTCGCTGCTCAGATAGAAAATACTGACTGGTGGCAGCTTTTCTTAACACACTTTACCTATAGGTGCTCTTTGGAAAACACAGATTAGTACATCACTTCTTCTGGTAGCTTTACGTGTAAGGCTTTTCAGAGAACTGTTATTGCCAAATACCTTTAAGAGATGGAGCAACAAATTAGAACAGAAATAGTCAGAAAGAGTTCTATACAACCTGAATCAGTGCTTCAGGTTCAAGAGGGACTGAGGTTTAATATGTGACTTCATCTTAAAGTCCTGACTTCAGCATGTGCTGCTGGTTTGGTTTTCTTTCCAGTCTCTCTCCATGCAGCATATTGAGCACTGGGGCCAGCCAATGCCTCAGAGATCAAACATCAAGCGAGCAACACTAAGTTTATATAATGTTCCATAATGTGGTGGCCGACACTCCCTTTTTGGATGTACTTTCTATAGCTACAGATAGTAAGTGGTGAGTACCACCGTAAAGAAACCCCATTGTTAATCAAGAAAGTTAAGTAACCTGCCCACGGACACACTTTGAAGTGGCTGGTTCCGCCCAGGTGGATTTTTGTGGTGCAGCACTGAAAGCAGAACAATTTAGCATGAGCGGAAGTGATCACCTATTCAATCTTTTAGCAGTGTGCTGCAAAAGTCAAGTTTTCTATACTAAGCATACTAAATCTTGACTGATTTGTTTCAAGGGACTAGAAATTAGTTCAGATTGAAATGGGTACAGGTGGAATCAAAACTTACTCCCAATCATTACTGTGTTTCTCCTTTTCTATATTGACTCTACAGTTGTGTAATCATGAAGACAATTTTAGACTCTTTTGTACTCAAGAATACAATAAGTTATGTTTTACCTGTCCGTCTCTGGAGAAGAAAAGCTTTAATTAAGTCTTACTTTAATTATGTCCCATCTCTACAGTACCTAAATGCATTATCAGAGTATGACATTTGCTATTTGCTTGCCTCCTGGGAAGGTTTAGATGCTGAATCCTCTAATACTGTATAAAGTTTCAAGTGCTATTATTAAATGAATATGTGAAACAAGATTCTTAATATGTGCATTGTTACAATAATTGCTAAGTAGTGGTGAAAACCTGAGTGATTAAAGGTATGATCTGGAACTTTCTTCTGAAATAATTGAATTCTGTGTTCATATAGAAATTCCCCAGTGCTGGTGGTCCTGATGATCTGCTGGTATGGCTGGTGTCCTGGATCAGAGCCTTATTTATGAAAATGAGTATTTTACCAGTCTCCTTGTGTGTTACTCTGCGTGCTGTTCCCATACATAGTTTAATTTAAAAAACCCCCGATGTTTGCTAATTATCTTATCTTAATTAAGCTAATGAGAATGCCTTAGCTTCTAATATTTATTGAAAATCATGTACTTGGAATGAAATTTTGGGCATTATTTTATTACAGACTATGGGCACTTAGGACCAAGAGGTTGGTAGGAATGTGCATAAACAAAACATTCAGCTTTCCTAGAGGTCCTTAATCTCTTATGCTGAGTATCCCTTAGTCTTCTTTAACCTGTTCAGTTAGTAGAAATTGAGGCTGATAAAGGCAGTAAGAATGAGCAGCCATGGCCTTCTCTGTGTCTCCCTGTAAGTTATTCCTTTGTGAGAAGTCTTAGCAGTGGATGTATTAAATATTTTTAGCTATCTACAATGGGGTGTTACATGTTATCTACTTTTTCTCTCTCTATAGTTTTTCTATATTCTTTTGTATTTCTTTTCAAGTTGTCACAGCTTGAGATGTGAATTTGCTTGGTTATAAGGTAAGCCAGCATGCAGCAACTGAAAATGACATTTGTCTTAATGCATCAAAGTAAATATTGTTCACTTGAAGATGACACATCTCTCCAGGGCAGCAGACTGGCTCCCCTGAAGGTGAATGTGCATCCACGCAGGATGCATAATTTGGTTTGTTTTTGCTCCACCCCTGTTTACTTTTGCTCTCCAGTCAGTTATGTTGTCCAGACCTGTTTGTAGTCAGTTGCGTTATCCCACAGACTTTGGTGTCTCCTGCACATGCCTGTCTTCTGCCTTGGAAAGGCAGAAGAACTGAACTCTCAACTCTCAGAGCACGCCCTTGCAAAGTGGTGGTCTGAAGTTTCTCATATCTTATGTCTTATTCTTCTCTTCATGAGCAGATTACAGATTCTCTGACAGCAGTGATTTGCAAGGCATATGATTCCAGCAATTCTGAATACAAACTCATATTTAAAATATCTTTTCCCTTTTCAAGTGAGATGTGGCAATGAGGAAGTGGTAATATTTTGCAGGGAACAACTGAGAAGTGATGGCAAGGGGTCCATGAACACTGATATTACAGTAAACTTCCAAACTGATGTTAATGCTGAGTAATATGATTTTGTGCCTAGCCAAATTTCCTGACAGTATGAATTTGGCCTTGGACACAAGCTAAATGTTATTTTTTAAAAAAACTATTCCATATTTAGCACTTTTTGGGGCCTACACCTCATCGCAGGAGCGTATGTAGCAGATAACAGACCGACAATGCATGCATCTTAGCTTTAGGGAACTGATCTGTCAAAAGGTGTCTATCGTCTCAGGTCTTGGTATTTCCGCCACATACCCTGTGTTCTCGTTCCAATATCAGAGATTTTGTTCCTTCAAAAGAGGTACAGACAGATGACATATGAACTCCCAGCAGACCGATGACATGGAAGCATTTCTCAGAGTGCTGCTTACTGTGAAGGAGTGGGTTGGTTTCTAACATCCTCAGATCCCCTGCTGTTGCTCTCAAGAAGATGCGGTGTTAATGCACAGGGGAGGTGATTGTCTTTCTCACCCATTTCACTGCTGCACAGTATCAAGGTCTCGTAATCAAGTCACCACCATCCAAAAAAATTCAGGTATCTTTTGTACACTTCCCTTTGTTTACAATGAACTTTTGTTTACAACTTTGTTATTCAGAAACATAAGACACATTAATAACTGGGCATCTTGCTTTTGTTAAGCCCTGCTTCCACTCGGCATATGCCAACATGAGTAAGCAGTGCAATGCAGCAGGAGTGGTGCAGTGGAGTATAATTGTGCCAAGGACCTGCCATCCGTGCTGTGAGTTTCAGATCATTTTTATAGTTTCATGAAGGTATGCTTTCTATGTACATAGGGTTCAATTGGATGTAGCTCCTTCAAGGAAGAGAGCAAGGGATGCAGAACCAGATTTCAAAAGAAGGTCAGAGAAGGAAATGTATTTTCATAAATATGCATCCTTTCCTATACATCATAGCATGGTGGAGTTGTGTGTGTGCTATGACAGCTTCTGGGTGATGCTCAGGAAAATTTTATAGGCCAGTGGAGTTTAAGTTTGCTGTTATACTACATGTGCCTGCCCAGATCTGGAAATCTTGAAATGTACAGAAGGAAGAAAAGTGATGTAATTTGTACGGCTGTAATTCCACTTTGCGAGCACAAAGGCTGCAATTTGTCCTCCGCTTTCCTTCCGTCTCCCCACCTGTTAGGACCAGGGTGAGTCTGATCATCCAATTACTCACCTTCACAGTGTTTCACACGGGCAACCTCTGGACTAAGGAAAAATAATTTGAGTGACCAGTCTTCTCACCTAGATTTTAAAAGCTTGCAATAAACATTATTTAAAAACTTCCACCTCCTGGTTTCTGGCATACTGCCCAGATGACATATTCTTTCTAGTGTCATCTTTAAAGACATCATTCTTCCTGTCTTTTGTCATATGTTTCACTAGGACTCTGCTGGGCTGCTGTTGTAATAAATCCTACACGCTTGCATTCTCATCCCCCTCACCTCCTCCATTTTTAACCGAGTATCAGCTACACTAATAGCCTTATACATCTCCTGACGATGGTTCTGTTAGACTCGAGACCGGTTCACTGATGCATAACATTTGCATAAGAGAAAACCAACTTTTCATTCACCGAGGGGTTTCTCCTTTGCCGTAGTTCATTTTTACTTGTGTGTACTACTGTAATGTGTTTTTTTTTTCTCTCGTCCAGCTGAATGCCAGCAGCAGTTAGGGAAGGAAGGCAGCAAAGAATTGCCATTAGGCATGGTGGAAGTATTCTTTACTGCTTGATGTCTCTGCTTTTGAAGGATTGATTATCTTTCCTTTGATAGCACTCATATTTCTCTCTTTGCCTTTTTTTTAATAGTTTCTGAAATTTCAAAGTAATGCTTCTCCTTTTTACTGTGCTTAGGGCTATTAACTGTCTTAATAGTAAATGTTTCATGTGCTTAAGTTTTGTCAATGCAAGGCTTTCCTTGCAGAACTGCTACCAGAAAATCAGTTTAGTGTACAGCTTTTCCGAGACTTATTGTGGCTGTGACTCGAATCTCACATGAGGAATGAAAATAAATCAGTCCCTCTCTTTTGAAAATCACACTGGTACCGTTTCTTTGGAAACGTTTCCCAGTGTCTCACATTTAAATAATTGTGACGATAGATATTGAAGCTAAATAATGGCCAATTGTCTTCAATGACCTATAACAATCAATGGCACATCAAGGCTTCACGGCTGTCATCACGCAGCCTGTGACAACGCAGGGGAGTCCCAGAGTGACAGCATGAATAGAGCACTGACCTTTCTCTTTCCAAAGTTTGCTGCTTGCCGCTTGACAGAGGAAGGAGCACAGGAGAAGGGTGTTACACATGCTGCTGTTTGCCCTCCTGTCTAGAGCTCCTCTTCATCCACCACAGCGTTCGTAATGATACTTCCCCAGATATTTGCACTGTAGCACTGCTATCAGGAAGATTTTATAATTTTTTTTAAATAAACACATAAAGTCATGTAGGCAAAAGCATAAAGTTTTCCACGATGCACGAGTAAGGATTCAAATATGATGTATATTGATTGCTTGTAATGATCTAGGATTTTCTTTTAATTTATAGGTGACATCATAAATAGTTCTGCAGTTCTTCTCTTCTTCTCCCACCTGTATCACCTTTTGAACTCAGTGGGAGTTTTGTCATCTGTTTTGGTAGGCTATGGATGAGATGAAGGTGATTGGCTCTCTAATCTTCTGTTTCTGCTTGAATGAGGGTGAAAGAAGTCTGGATTTAAGCTTCCACTTCTGTTTCCTTTGGCTTTCAAAGACCTAAGATGCTTCCTTGTACTTTTCAGCTGTTAACCTGAGTCAGCTCTGATCTGGGTTGTAGACACAAGTGTCTCTACGTGTGATGATTATAAATGCCTGACCTAATGGAGAAAGGAAGGCATTGAGGAGCTGGGTTCATGTCCCAGTTTGGTCATAGGCATTGTGCCTTCAAAAGGAGGAAGGCAAGAACGTTTCTGTATGTCATTAATATGTTTGAGGATGAAATACATTGAGTGGGATAGAGTGGCGTACTGTAACAATGCAGAGGCTGAACAGCTGCTTGGCCATCTCTCTGTGAAGCATCATAAGGTAGTTAAAAGGTAACAAAGGACTGGGTTTCTCATAATTTATATATTTATAATCAGCTTTGGCCATTTCTGCATGGTTTCGTTTGATTTTTTTACAGTGGTACATCCAGTAAGTTCCCTTAAGACCTCAGTACACTGAGGGTCTCCACCTCTAAGGAGTATAAGCCAGTTAACTATGGAAATTTCCAGAGTTGGATGGAGTCAAATTATTAAAATATGCAGCTCTTCTGTAGTATAATGGCCTCTCTCTGTGTCATTAATCCTTCTCCTTTTCATACAATGCACTTGAAACGCTGCTTTTCTCTGTAGGCGGCAAGTATTGTCATAACTTCACTTCAAGAACTATTCACCTTTTAAATGTAGAAAACAGTTCTCATTGTACTTCAGCTAGAGAATAATCCCTTTTCTTTAGCTCCCTCATCCTCTGTGGTACACTGATGATAAGTGAACTCTCAAGCAGTTACATTTTCACAGGAGCTTTCATGGATTGCAGAGCTCTGGGGTTTTCAGATACCACGCGTTCAATCAGCATCACTTGGAATGTCTCTCTGTTTTTAAATCTGACTTGTTAATGTCTCCACATTCATCCTAAATATTGCATTTTATTGTGTGAATTCTTGTGGTTCTCTCCTTAATGTCTTTTCATTCCTTTTTTTTCTGAGCAGCTGTTGGTAGCTCTCCCTACTGCTGTCAACTCTTAAACCTCTGCATTACAAACTGAAGAGTGGGGTGAACTTACTACATAAAATAAAGCTCCTGCAAATTTGGCTTACAATACACATTAGGAACCCAAAAATAAAGAGAAATGTAAAGCTGAGCCATTCCTAATGTAATGTACTAAACTTAGTTTATACTTTGATCCTTGAATAACTAGCACATTAGAAGCTTTAAAAATAATATTATATGCAAAAATCCAGCTGGTAACATTCTTGATATGCTGCAAGTATAGAAAAAATACTTCTGGTGTTAGGGCCACGTTGTGATTTAGATCACATAGGGAAAAAGTACAAGCAAGGCCTCTGGAAATGCAGTGGTGTTTGGAAAGTAATGCTGAGCCCTCTGAATCTGCAGACAGCTCTGTAAATGTACTGGTTGGTAATACCTTCTGCTCCCGGGATAAGCAAAAATTTAGCAGAGAACTATTAATTACATCACCACACCTATATAACAGAGTTCACTGTAGTTATGCAGGAGTCAACGGTATTCAAGCAGTTTCTTTTGATGAAGTAATCGGGCTGCTGCTGAAGTCTGTTTCAGCTGCTAGGGGCGTGCTTCAAATGTAAATGACTGCCAAATGGATTCCTTCTAAATTCCAGCCAATTAAAATACATTTAAAGTGCAGCTGGTGGAGAGCAAAAGGCTTATAATTGCGTAAGAGATGTTTGGGCATGAAACAAATCCCTGAAGTTTGGTGAACGGCAATTATTAAATACTGCATTTCTGGAGAAGTAAAGCAGTCAAACAAAGAGCCTTCCGAAACTGCAGTCAGAAGCAAAGATGACACTTTTACCACCATCTTAAGAGAAACAAAGCAGGGAGTGTGTTTGTTAGGGTGTCAGTTTTCTACCCTTGGCTCTTTAAACCATGTAAGTTTGGCAGCTTGCCCTATGTGGTGCTGCATACAAATATTGACAGAACAGTGTGGTATTTGTTAAACCCCTTCTTGGGAAGTGAATGCTTAAAACTCTGAAGGAAGATCTGAGAACCTCAGACATTATATTTTTTTCTCAGTACCACTATAATATTTACAGAGTGAAAGAGAAAATAGTGAATGGGGTGTAATGAATGACCTTCCTTTTCTACTTTGCCTTGTAAGTAAGGACAGATTTTTTGTTTAATGTTTTGAATGTTATTATAAAAGAGGTTTACAGTTAGTAGCGCTGAAAGATGCCATTAACACTTTTGATTTAACCTCATGTGTGGAGAAAAAGTTCAGCTGATATAACAGATCATGTAAATAGGTGAAAGACATTACCCAGGAAGTAGCTGCGCGCAGTCACTGCAGGTACTGCGTCTGATAGATGCACAAACCTTGACAGACTTTTTAGTGCATGACTATATTTGAGTGTTGGTACTGTCCAGACCTGTTATTGTCATGCCTGCATCTGCCTAAAAGTGAGATTTCAAATTTTTCTGCTTTTATTATGCCTTTGTAAAAGTTAATCTGTTCAGTAGATCATTGTGCTGATTTTAGAAATGAAAACAAAGTTTTTTATAGTCATTTAAGAGTGGTTTTTTTCTATGTAATTTTTTATCTAAGAATGCTGTCTTTACCTCTTTGGTATTGAACAGATGGTTGAAATTAAGTGAATTCAAGGTGTTTCCTATATTATCTCGAGTTTTTTCTTATCTTTATCAAGAAGTAAGTAATGAAACGGGAAAAATGTCTTCCAGAATTAACAAGGATTAGTTTCACCCCGTTGTAATATCTTAACATATGAAGTCGAAGTTCATAAGAAATAAATGGAAATTCCTGGTTGATTCCTATTGCAGCATACCACGGTCAGTCAGGCTGGTTTGGCTTCACTTTTGATAACTGTGAGTAAAGACTCCTGCAAATTTCACAACGACAGATCATATTGCAGCAGTAGGGGTTCAGTTAAATAAGTCTTGTTAATTGTTAATGTGTGGGTACCACAGAGCATGTGCCAAAGGGACGCTTGTAAGAAAGAAGCTTATTGCCAAAATAAATGTCAATTAAAGTATAAAATCAAGTTTTAAAGGAATTTGTCAAGAAACATAGAGACGAGTACACATATACTATGAAAATAATTGTGATGCAGTTAAAGCCAAGAAAATTCAAAAGAATCAACACTAAAAATCTCTAAAATGAGAGGTTGGTTTTCTTTTTCAAATACCCTTACTGACTGGCAATTATTCACAGAGGGCAATCTATTGAATAGATTGAAACTACGTTGGGTAAGTCCTACTCATCACCAGCTACTGTTACAAAATTAGGGTCGATGTGTATTTAATAGTAATAAGTCTTACGGAAATGGATATCTGTGTATGTTTACAAAACTCTAGTATACATAAAATAATAAAAAGTAATGTACACAAGTTTAGCAGCAGCTGGTCTGTAAGAGCATTAAAGATTTGATACAAGCCCAAAGGCAGCAGGAGTACGGATGAGGGCAAAGAATAGTAAATTGATCATAAGGGAGTGGGATGGACCCAAAGAACCAAGACTGCGGTAGTTTGCTCAACTAATAGAACTTACTTTTGCATGCTCTCTGACCCTTAATAAACTGAGGGTATTTCTGAGATCTGCAGATGAACAGTGCAATATAGGTAAATATTTATTACAAAACACCAAATAACCCCTTTCTAAAACTGGTGAATGAGGAAGCTGATAACCGAGTTCAGACTCACTGAGAAGTGGGCTGTTAGTCATCTTTTCTTGATGGAACTTCAGGACTAACAATGACAAAACTTGTTTCAAACTAAGCCTCTGCCTTAAGCAGGCTTGACTCACTCGGTATAAATCAAAAGATGAATCTAGGTCCTCCTACATAATAACATTTTTCATGTCATGTACTTTCCCTTTATGCATATGTGCAATGATGAATATATCCCCTAGGTCCAGTAATTCATCTAATGTATCAGTTACCTTACGGAGAGCAAGAGAGGTGCTTAGAAAGTGTACAAACAAACAGGTGAAGAAGACTTAGTGCCACTTCTGTATTTCCTTCTTATTCTCATTCTACCAGTGTTTTGCTGGAGTTTAGCTTTTTGCAAATCACAGCCTCCTTTGCTGCACAATTAAACAGCAAGCAAGTATCTCTTCAGGGAACTCACTGACCTGTAGGCACGCTGCTGCCTGCTCTCTGCACCTTGGTGGATGGACCTTAAGTGGAGTTATATATGAAACTTTCCAAACTGCGGTGCACTTCTGCACAGGTGTTGAGGAAATAGTTTGGGAACACTTAAAAAAATTTTAGGTGTCCCCAAGGTTAAATATTCTTTGGAAGGCTGGCTTTCTGGATTGTTTCCTCGGATATTAGCCCTTAAATTCTGCCAAAACACGGGCAGGTTTCTATTTGGCTTATCCCCAGAATGACTTGCTGAAAAGTTGTACAACTTCGGTGTGTCTCCACAGGGAAAATTACATAAGTCCAGCTGAAGGGTCGGTATAATTTATAATGGCAAACAGATGAGAACTTTCCTTGAGTTTTCCCCTGGGTGTTATTATTCAGTGATTCTGCTACAGTAAAAGCCACTACTACCTCATGTCTTCGGCAGGTCAAACTCTGAAATTTTTGGGTACCCTCTTTTATTAAGAGACTCGCATGGAGTATGTAATGGCTATGCTGCCCGTAGGACTAGAGAATAGCTATTCTGCTGGTTTCCTGAAAAGCAAAGTGCTCTTGGGTTTCTACATTAAAACATCTATTAATTTTCGATAGGATTTACTATTCTTTCTCTTATAATTTTTCTGGTGCTCTAGAGAACTCTGGAGGACAGAACCTGGCCTCACAATTAAGGGATGTGGTACAGCAGCAGAGGGATGTCAAGCTAATTAATGGATAGAGATGAAACTCTCACCCAACCTGAAGCCTAGCTAGTAGCAAAACTCCTTCTACCTGGGCAGAAGGGGGATTTTTCCTAAGTGTGTGGTATCCTTCAGTAGCTGTGAGGATAGAGGCCTCTGCTTTTTATGTTTTGCTGCATTCAAATCCTCAATAATGACTCACATGTGTTGTTCAGGTACTGGTGAAGGTATTGGCCTAAGGGAGCTGTTGCCCTGTATCAACCTTGATAATGTTGATGTTTGGCACTGGTTTCTGTGACAGGAGCTGCATGTCCTGTGTTTCTCTACCACTGTTCTACCTGCCACTGTGAAATGACCACTGTGGTCATTTGGGCTGGTCCTGAGGTCCACAGTCCTCCTGGCACAGGGACACAGGGACAGAAAGAAGGTGTATATAATGGGAGGCTGTGGGAGGAGTGTGTTAGCTTGGAGCGCATTTGGTGCATCTTTTAGTTTCTTCCTAAAATCATTATTACTCCAGCAGACTTGGTCTGTCCTCAAATGTAAGGCAGTAGTGTCCTGCTTACATTGACCTGGAATTTGAATGTTAACATTTTGTCTCCAACGGGCAATATTCTAATGGTCTTTATAGGGCTTTGCCAAACACTGGAACTCTCTTGAGTTGACACTGCTCTCTGATCAAGTGATAATGACACCTGGCCATGCTGATGACAGAACTGGTGCCTGGGAAGGATCAAACCGTCTCCCCAAGTCAGGTAAGGGTGAGAAAATCTTGAGGGAAGCAGGAGAAAAGAGGTTGAAAATGTGATTGTAAAGGGAAGTGAGATCCTCAAGTCAGATCCTTTCCCATGAATGTAGTATAGGAATATAAATGTTTCTGTAAAAAATGGATCTTCAGCTGTGAATATCTAGAAGGCCATTAAGTGGATTTTGCAGGGTTAGAAAAATGAAAGAAACAAGCAGTAGCAGTCTTGATTTTTCATTCATTTCTGTGAACTTGAAAGATGTTGCCTCTATTTTAAATTTTGTAAATATATTCTTCATTTTACCCTTTAGTTTTACCACACTCGGATTCCAATAATTTCACAGTAATTGGTAAGCGTGATGACTGTCTTTTCTAATAAGTGTGGTGAACGTTAAATTGCCATGACTATTCCAGGGTCCTAGAAGGTCTGGTAAGACCCGTTGGGCTGAAAATCTCTATAAAGAGTCTTTAAAGATAATTGCACGGTTCTGCATGAACTGGTTTGGATGATGGTTCCCTGCAAAATCCCGTGTTATTAGGAATTTTCCATTGAAAAGTGCTAGCCACATAAATATCACTGCAGCAATAATGCAACGTGGTGGTGGAGACACCTTTTGTGAGTTAGGAGGGAGTTGAGAGTGATGTTCAGAGCATGAACAACTTGGAATGAAATAGCTTTTAAAATGCCAAAAGGATAGTAGTTGCTTCCCAGATTAAAAGTGGAATGTCTGATGTTGATTACAAAGCAGAATTTGTCATTTACACCAAAGTTGTGTCGATAGTTTACTTATAATCTTGTGACCCATGAACTGAAAGCCAGAACAACAACTGCACCGTGTATTTATAGAGAGACTGATGGAAGAAACTAGAATAATAGTCATGTTTCTTCATCTTCATCAAACAGTAAATTTTTGTCCTCAGCGACGTGACCAATTCTTTCCACATTCTTCTCTTAGTAGTAATTTACATGAGAAGGACAGGAAAAGAACATTACATGTCCCTTGCTGGTGGTATCATAAAGTCACACCATGGATTGCTGTTACACTTTGGGCATGTTTCCTATAACAAAATAAAGCTCACTGGGGATCCAGTTCTGGGATTTTTTTATTTTTTTAAAACTAATGTTTCAATTTTCTTTGGTCAGTCATTGATTTGGTTAGAGTTTTCTATGGATTGCACATAGGAAAGTTGATGGATGTGTTGTTGGGAGGACAGATAATTATTACCAAACATAGAAGTTGTGTAGTAAGTGGATGAAGAGAAGAAATACTAAAGTAATATGAATGGTTACACCCTCTAACATGGTTAGTGGAAAACCTAAATGAAAGAGTAATGTAGACCAGATGTGTATATCACAAGGAATATAATTTTGGTAGGAATGATTTCCAGTAGAAAATAGTAGAAAGTAAGCAGGGCAAGTCAGAATGCATTGCAGGGGATCTCTTACTGCCAGGGCTGTGTGAGCACTTGCTAGTATCAGTGGAGCTAGTTCTTTGGTAAACTTTATTCTTCATGATACAGTTTTATGTCATAAGGATAATTGAGGTGATCAATAGTCATTGACTAGTGAGTGACAAATGATCAATAGTCAATGACAAACATAAACTTAGAGCTATCCTTTAATCACCCAAATTATGGGTCTGGCAATACTGCTGCACCTGTATCCTTCGAAGGCTGGAAGCTGTAAGAGCTCTGGCAGCCCTTTCTTTGCAGAACTTCACCACAATGGTGAGTTTATCTCTCAATCTGTAGTCTTTAAAGTGATCATTTCAAATATCACACTATCCCTCTGAGAGCCTACATATAAACTGAGAAGATTAACCTTAACCTTCTCAGAGCTGCTTATGCATTCGTTGGTGTCAGAACAGGCAACTCCCCAGCCTCTCGCCTAAGCAATAAAAACATCATTCCATACAACAAAATTACTGATGATCCTTTCATCTCTAGAAAACAATTCTAATGAAAACAGTATTTTAGTTATCCAGAGCTGGACAGTTCAGGGCAATAGTCCAGAACCTTAATCTTGTGGTAACTAGAGTTGATAAATGAGGACATCACTCTTCGATGAGATTTTAAGGCCTTGGTGATCAGTGCGGGTAGCTGCGGTCCACCAAATGGATCCTAGGCCTTAATGACATTATTGTTTCGGACATGCACCCTGCCTACAGGACCAATGTAATTTTTCCTGTCCAAAGTCAAGGATCTGTCCCCTTCCTGTCTTTTGTAGTAGGAACCACTAAGCAGGAATGCAGGGTAATTTTTACGTAGCCCTCTGGTAGCCCTCATGAATGTCTTTGTCACACCAGCGCAGGAGAACTTCACTTGGGTATGCAGCCAGACTCATTACGGCAAGCATTGTTTCTGTAGGGTTAAGCTGTGTCTCTAGACACCAATTTGTATAAATGTGATTGCTCCAAGGAAGGAACTGCCTTTATTTCCTTCATTTGTTGGAAGAAAAGTAATTTACTTCTATTTTCCAGCCTCTCACCCACACTGGCTCAGTTTTGTGGCTGGTCCTAAAGGAAAAGCCAATTCTTTATTCTTTCCAAGTAGTCCTTCCAGAGGAAGTAACAGTAGCTGTGTAACTCTTGCTCTTTCCACTCCATCCCCTCTATGCCCATAGGGAATGTATGCAGAGACAGTATCAAAATAATACTTTTTTTTATAGTCTTCTTCTATTTTCAGCCTAGAATGGCTGTGTACAGATGAAAAAGAAACGGACCCACTGCAAAAGGTTGTATGGGGGACAAAATGCATTCCTGGAACCATGTTCACATTCAGAGCAACACTTACCTTTGGTGACACTCTCTGGCATTGCAATGTGCAAAGGAACAACTATTGCTTTGCTTGTTAGTGCAAGTTAATTAAAAAAAAAAAAAATTATACCTCCTTGGTGCTCCTGTGGAGAATCAGAGCTGACTTTTCCTTTTGCCATTTTTGTTGCTAACACCTTATTTTCAATACCACTTTCAAAATGCAGGAACTGTTACGCACTCTTGTAACATAGGAACACACATTACAAGGAATGTTTAAGAGTAAAATGTCATGATTTACAAAATCCTGCAGAGAATCAGGTAATCCTGCTTTCTTTTCCAATCTGAATCCAGTTGGGCTGGGTAAGTACTGGACTGGGAGGTTTGCAGGATTACCTGGGCTGCACAGGTAACAGCCGTGGTGATCAGACAGCACACGTCCCGCTCTCGCTCAGCGCTGCAGGGCTAGCTTTGTGTGGGTGGGATGTGCATTTACAGCTGTTCTGTGAAATAAGAGTATTGTATTGTAAAGTGCTTTGTGATTGCCTGGCTTGATGCGCGTGATGCAAACATCGCGTATCACTATTGACAGTAAAAGTTGAAAGACTATTTTATTGACTAGCTCTCAACAACAGAGCATTATGAAAACAGAAAGCAAGTCCCCTGTACTGCTCTGGGTCCCCTCAGGAGACTGTGATGGAGTGCCAAAAATGAGTAATTCTGAAACTAAATATCTGTAAATGGATTCTTTGTTCAGTTAAAGGAGATAGAGGGAAGAGTATGGAGGCTTCTCTGGGGAATGCCATGGCTTTGTTGCACTATACAAAGACTGTTTGAATCAAGATGTGGGTACTTCTAGCAATGTGAGGCATGCACTACAGTTTCTCTAGAACCCTGATGTTTGAATTACCTCTTTGGTAATTGGAATAGTTTTCAAGGTGGGATTTTTTGTCACTGCTACATTGAATTTCCTTGGTGAGCCTCAATGCAGCTCTGACAATTGCTGTCATCCAAGAATATGCTTCACTGACAGACTGAAGTGGCTTTAGAGAGTAACTTATTCTACAGTATGATTTAAGACATTAGACTCTAGGTACAGCTTCATTTGGACTTTGTTAATACTGAGAGGATGCAGCTTCATGCAGCAGGTGCTAAACTCCAGTGGTGGTACTCCAGGTGCTTGGTTAATGTCTCACTCCCCAGGGCATTTCATTCATCCCAACCTCACTGCTGCTCCTGCTGCTTCCTGCACCAAGATTTTGGCAGTCAGAATCAGTGAAGTGTAAAAAAAGTCTACATCAAAGTGAGAGGTACAGAGTGGGGCAGAAATGCAGACCAGTGCCAGAAGTCAAACAGGTGAACAGCAAAGTTTTTTTTTTTTAAAAAAAAAGGCAGCCCCAAATCATCTTAATTAGGTGCTTGTGCTTTAACAACCAAAACACCACCTTCCTCTGATTGTGAGGCTCTTAACTAATAGATATTCAAAATAGATCTTCTTGTAATAGATCTTCAAAAGATGAGCATGGTCTTGCCTTCTGACAGACACAGAGGTTATTTTCTTTGAACTATTATAATATTTGATTTGCAAAAGAACTTACAGAAATGAATGCTGATTGTATGGAGCTGCTGCTCTGTGCCTCTTGTAGAGCAGCAGCTGGTAGAACACCTGCTGAAGTTTGAGTCAACAGCATAGTTTGTCTTTTGTCAAATGTTCCTCTTAATAAAGAAAGGGGAATAAAATGTCATTTTGTGTGCCATCCCTCACTAGGCAGGCAGCTGCATAACATACTCTGCTGTGAAATCCTGCTGCTACTCCACTGTGAGCACTCAGGTTATGCATTTGCTCTTAAGGGCCTCAGAATGACCCTCTGCAGTGGGACTAAGATCGTCAAAGGTCTTAATAGTTTTGATTTTTGACAATGACAGTAAGGATGTCCAGGATGGGAGATAAGGGGAATTAGGATTCCACTACAAGGGAAAGACCAACAGCAATCTGAAAGGATGGGTTCACAAACTCAGATGAGTCCAGATGCTTGGCCAGATTTCTCCCACTAGCTCTGAACTAAGACCAGTGTGAGAGCTCCTGCTTTTGACCTATGGACAGCCACCGCACCACGCTACATTTGTCTTTTGCAAAACAGAGATGCTGTGACATGCTGGGTCTGCAAATAATAGACACAACAAATCTTTTGGGGTCACTCATTACGAAGGAAAGTGTGCCATGCCAAAATTAATTCTGCAAACACATAATAT
>JAAGNO010008205.1:0-21940 GCA_033439905.1 Ceryle rudis
AGTGACTTAAACTAAGAAGCTGAACTGACTTGTGGAAAACACGTACCGTTCCCAAGCTGCAGCTTGATTTTCCTCTTGTCATAGCCTCATACAGCCCAACGCATTTTCTGTAGGCAGATCCGTTCAGAAGCACTGGGGTAACCCAGCATTTCTGCGTGTTCCTCCAGTCTATACAGTTAGCTGCCCACAGTCAGCCCTTGTGTTGTGCCATGTCAAGCTGCAGGGACATCTGGACTAAAACACTACCATTACTGGCCATGGGGTGTCTGGTTCTGCTGCCTTTGGCCCATGCCTGCTTTAGTTGGCCTTTGTTTATACATTATTTATGGTCCTCCTGCTCCTTCCACTCTCCCACTTGTGCTGAGGCTCTGAAGCCTTCCTCTAGCAGTCAGTTTGTGAGTCTTTCTCTTTTACAGAAGTTGGAGAAAGCCACTCAGGGTGTGTTCATGACAGCAATAGCCTCTGGTCAGTGGGCTGCATCTGCGGGCAAAGATCTCCCATCAGTGTGGACATGGCAGCTGGTGAAATGGGGCTGGCTCCTTTGCCACCAGTGCCAGCACAGAGACTGCTGGTTTCAGTGGGACTGGCTCTCTGGCCATCCCAGGCTTGACCTGGATGTTTAAAAAGCCATTGTCAATGTTTTTCTGGGAGGCGTGTTATTACTGTGGTGCTGAAGGCTTCAGCTTCTGAATTTGCTGGGCAAGAAGCAGAAGGCTGTGTGCCTGGGCAGAGCAACTCCTCCCAACACAGGGACTTGTGCCGGTGCTGCTTCTCCATGGCAGGGCATTTTCTGCTCTTTGTTCACCCCCTTGCCCAGCCCCAGTGGTCAGGTCTTGAGTAACTGTCATTTCCCTTACTGTGTTATGTGCCCACCCATAAAGGAAGGTTCTTCAAGTGAAGTGAATTTGGCTGCTTTGAGCTCTGACTCTATGCAAATCTGCTTGGAGCCTTTGTCTGGGCTCTTTCACTGTTTAGCCTGTGCATCAAACACTGTCCAAGTAGGCCTTCATGCTATCCTCACAAAGACAGAAACCTCTCAATGGTGATGGATTTTTCCTGCCTAATTTAGAGATGAAATAGGCCAGCAAGAATCCAGGAGGCATCAGGAGCTTCTGCTTTTTGAAAAGGCAAGCTGCTGTCAATCACAATGACTCCCCCTGTGCAAGGCCATGCAGTCCAGTTCCTGCTGTGCCCTGAGCTCAGCAGAAGCCAGCAGATGCGTGGATGCCTCTCTAGGGGCTGCAGCTCCCAGGTTCCAGCACTGGCCAGTCAGTGTGCTATTCATGGTCTGTCAGCACCAGCTTTGCTTCCTGACACTTTATACAACCCACAATCTGCAGAGCAAAGAGAAGGAAGTTCCCTCTTTACACAGAGTGTATTTAATTTGCTTTTTTCCCCCTCTTTTCTCATTCACAGCCAACGTCATTAGCTTCCCTGTTATCTCAGGGCTGGCCAGTGGAGCTGTGCAGTCCCCCCATCTCATCATGGCCTTGGAGTAAAGGGGGGTCAGCACTCTCCCACTCTGCCCGCCTACATGAGCTCCTTCCTGGAGACTCCTCAAATTCAGGTCCCTCACTCCTCCAAAGAGAATATCCCTCATGAGACCAATGCTTTGACATGTTTTCAAACCAGCCAGTCCCTTTGTAGGGATTAGCCAGCCTGGGTAATGTTTGCATTTCACCCTTTGCTATCTGCTGGCTATGGCTTCACTTTTGGAGCTAATGTCACTGTATTTTCTTGTATTTCTTGCCTGTTTACAGGCAGATGATCCATCCATCTTCTAGCAAAACATTGATAGTGCTATGAAGAATCCCTCTGCTGTAATGCTAACAGTACAGCTCTTTGCATCCCTACCGGAGGACTTCTTTAGCCCTTCTTTGCACCATCCTTTTGTACATACTGGTTAAAACCAAAGGGCTTGTGCCTCATTTCTCACAGACCACAACTCTCTTCAAGCTTCTGTAATGCAGGCTCTGAGTTCCCTCTTCTGTTTGAGCTGAAAACTATTAAAAGCTGTTGAGTGCTTCAGAACCAGCGGTTTTTGTCTAATAAAGCTGGGGTTTTTTGGTTTGGTTTTTTGTTGTTGTTGTTGTTGGTTTGGGTTTTTTTAACTGTGTTCACATCCATCAATTACAGCTATGGAATGAAACACCACTCCAGCCTTCTCCTGTCAACTCTCACTTTTCTGGAGAAGGTTGGGCCTTTAGCTTTCCCATAAAAACCTTATCTTTGATCCCTTTAGTCCTAATGCTGCTCATTGTTCAGCATCCCTTGAAGCCAGGGATTTGGGCTCCTTCCTTTGGGCTTTCACTTCCATCTGCTCAGCATTTCTTAGCTAGTGTCACTGTATTACACTTCCTGGGGCCCACTGACCTACTGGACTGAGAAGAAGCAGAGAAGTCATCCCAGTGGTTTTAAAAGATGTACCTACAACAAATCTGTTCAGCTCTGGAAGTTTTGAGCCCTTTTTCAGCTTGAAGGAGGAGCGGGCAGTTTCCCATATAAAAGTATGCTCTCATGCCTACTCTATAGTGCTCTGGCTGGGAGGGGATGCTGCCAGGTCAGAGCAGCTCTGCCACCACCAGCACTTTGCTCCTACTTCCTCTGGCTCTGCATTTCCTAGCTTGGATTCATCTGATCTGGAGGTCTCCTTGGTGACTCTCTCACAACAGTGATATTCCCTCTGAAGGAGCCACTGCCTCCAACAAATTATTTGATTGGTCTCACGATGTTACTTTTGGTGACACCCATCATGAGGTTTATTTTGCCTTTTCAATCTCCACTATTGTTCCAGGTTTCTGCTGTGGTTTCTCCTGATTCAGACTGTTAAGCTCTTGCCAACTTTGTCCTTGTCATGGCTTCCTATTATCAATGCTGTGCTTGGAGTCCAAGTGCCCTTCATGCCAGAGACCTGCAAGCTAAGTAAACCTAGAAAATCATTAGGGCAGACTTTGACTGCTCCTATCTCCATCAAACACTGGGATTAAATTAGGTCCCTTTGATAAACTGAGCTGATGGGCCAGTTTGGATTGTGCATGTGGTATTATGAGCCTTGTGGTGCTTGTGATTAAAATACATAAGAGAATGCAATTATTTAGAGAGCTACCGTAACTCACTAGTCCCTCCTTCATCAGAACAAAAGAGAACCCAATTCTGCAGGGAGGCAGGCAGCTCCAGGGAAGTGTCTGGGAGCCTCTTATTGCTGGGGAAGGTGTGAGTCACGTTTGTCACATGGAAGTTTTGATGTGTGTGATAACGCTGTGGGAGGTGGTGGAGCAGAGAGAATGTCACTGCCCATTTCTGTCCTCAAGGCATTTGCTCCAAGAGTGAAACCTTTCACACAAGTGGCTTCTTTATCTCTTTCTACCATTGCTTGGGGTTTTTTCCCCCTTAAATTACAATTATCTTTGCAGCAAGGTAGAGCTCAGGTGGGTTTCTTTGTTGGACTCTAATCAAATCCTGACCTGCCCAGGGAGCTCAGTGCAATCTAGGATGACTCCCTGCATCAAATCCTCAAGCCTGCGGCTGGATCCTGACCCCACAGGAGAAGCTCTGTTAGCTTAGGCTCTGCATCAAGCCCTGAAGATGAGAAATGTCTGACTGGACACAAAAACAATTTTGCCTGGTTTTTTTTTTTCCTCTCAGGTTACTGAGTCAGAGCTGGATGGCATATGTAATTATAGTAGGGCTATTCTTCTCTCTTTTTTTATAAAGGAACATTCATGCTGCATTTTAATTACAACATTTAGAATAGCTCGAGCTCAAATTGATCTTGTTTTTCAGCCAGGAAGCTTGTTTTTCATCTATTATAATAATAAATGTGCTATTGATAATAGTTTAGGTGCAATACAGCAAAGCTCTGTGTTATGCATTAGCTCTGGAGGGCCAAAATTTTCTTATTATCCATTATTGATATGACAGTTTGCAAATATTTAACAAACAAATTACCAGTTT
The DNA here is from genome assembly GCA_033439905.1 of Ceryle rudis. Classification (NCBI taxonomy): domain Eukaryota; kingdom Metazoa; phylum Chordata; class Aves; order Coraciiformes; family Cerylidae; genus Ceryle; species Ceryle rudis. Next base: position 3,955 of record JAAGNO010008205.1, read on the forward strand.
TTCCTTGTTCCCCTCTTAGTTTGCAATCTCAGTCTTTTTGGCAGTTGAATTCAGGATTAATGATGATCTTCTTTAAGACAATTGTTTGCTAGCAGGTTTATTCTCTAAACCTACAAGTGCAATAGGAGAACTAGCATTGGCACTTGAATTAAATCTCATCCTCAAAGCAATTTTTTTTTAGCTTTATTCCCTCCAGTTCTCCTAAGTAGAAATCAGATTTGCCCGGTAAAGTGCTTAGACCTGTTATTAATTTCATAGTTTATGTAGTAATTTTAAATATAGAAGATAACATGATGGCCTGGCAAAAGGAGCTGGTTTTCTCTCCCAAAATGGAGCTTGCTGGGTCTGTTCAGATTCTAAGGGCTTTAAGTCAGAGGTTCTCTCTGAGCAAAAGCATGGGAGCACCTTGAGCCTCTATAGAAAAAAAAGATCCAGAAGGACATGCAGGATTTGGTCCTTGGGAAAGCACTGGAGGCAGTACTGGGAATCATTCAGTCCAGATCCTAGGACTGTAGCAGCTTCTTTCCACATGTTCCAGGTCTGAGCAGAGGCTAAAGGGAACGGAAAAGACTAAAGTGCTATTGCCTGTTTCAGAAGGTTGTTTCTGGTGTAGGTGGCTGTAGGTGAAGCAAGGAGGGTGCTACACCCCATGGGAAAGCCTGATGCATCCCTCCCCCAGGGATCGGGGGCATCTCCTGGGAGAAAACACAGCACCAGAATAGAGACTCAAAGAAAGCATGAAGCATCCTCTTCAGAGCATATACTGGGCACTGGGCCATTTCTGCTCTGTGGTTTCTGACTGTGGGCCTTGCATACACAATACAGAAATTCACTAGTGTGTAAGCCAGGCTTTGGAGATGAGAAGTTAATTTGTTCTCAAGTAAAATCACCTTTTGTTAGCAGGAAATTTGTGATCTGGGTTCCCCAGGAGAATAGCGTTTGAAAATCACAGATGATTAAAAGGTAACACATTTGAGGGTTTTGTTATTGTTGTTGTTTGGGTTTTTTGGTTGTTTGCTTTTTGGGTTTGGGAAGCTGGATGCCACACAGAAGTTTCTCCACAATTGACCTGGTCACAATTTTTTGTTTGTTTGTTTTAATGCAAGAAAATATTAAAATCTCCTCTAAAAAGTTGCCCCTAGGAGTTCTGAAATACCAAACATCACACTAGCAAAAACAACTAACGTTGGCAACTCTGAGTGTAGTGTGTCACATTGGTCTTAAGCAAAAATAAGCCAAATCAAACAAGACTTAATGGAAAAGAATAAGAGCAGGCAAGCACCACAGCTTGGCTTGAAATAATGTCTTAATAGAGAGTGTTTCTTCAGTATTTTTTAACTGATAAGCAGTAAAACCACAAACTCACACTGAATACAGTTTGCAAGTGCCCTCAACTAATTGCCCATCCCCGTTTGCAATGTAAGCATTCATTGCTTGGAGCTAGAGGTGGCCAGCATGGAGCAGCAAGGAGGAGGCACAGCTTTCTATTTCAGCACGTCTGCCCATGTGCTTGCACTCCTGGAATAATCCCCCTTATATGGACATTTTAACCTGGTATTTAAGACTTCATCTCACTTCTTTTTAAGGCTTGCTTAACACTTTTCCAGTTGATTGATGCAGCATCAATCACAGTAATGTGCCAGCTATGATGTTGCTGTTAATAAATACCAAGGAGCTGAGTGGCTCAGGGTCCTGAGCTGAGCACAGGCATTTTCTCTGTGAGTGCCAGGGGGTATTTGCTGACCACAGCAGCTTACAGATGTGTGGGGAAGCAGCAAGAAGCTGCCTGTCGTTCAGTCACCAAGCATCTCCCAGCTGGGGAATATGGCTGTTGTGGTTATATTTTCATCCCTCTTCTGGTGTTGGGGGTTAAGGCTTTGAGAAAAAAACAGCCTTACATGCAAGTTTGTGAAGTGCATCTACCAGCTGGACACACCAAGGGTAAACTGGCTCCAATTACCTGTTTTGCTTACACCAACTGCCATGTATTACAAATCAAACCAGCCACAAGGAACCAAACTATTAAGCTGCTTTCTCATAAACATTAATTATGAAGATACCATCACTCATGTTTGTAATCTATGAACTGTCCTGTGATAACTGATTTATTTTTTTTTAGTTCATTGAACTGTGATAGTGTGGCTGTGAACAGCATTGGCAAGCAATTCCTGCAGGGAGGTGCTTCTGCATGTCTGAGCTGGTGAAACCCTTTTTGTGACACAAAGCCAGCACAGTGACCTCGTGGGTACAGATTTTCACACACACACCCCCCTCCTGGCCATCCTGCCCAGTCTCTGTGAAAAGCCTGAGCCAAATATGTCCTGAGTATTTGATACCCTGAGAGTCAAATTAAGGAGAAGCTTTTAGGCCAAGAGAGTGTAACCCCAAAGACTTTGTCTGGCATGTTGAACACCCCAAAACTTTGCTGTGATACATCACTCTGGGTATTAATTTCTCCTCCCCTGCTTTGGCATCTCTAACGTGTTTATTCTTAGTGTGGCTGTGCAGTTAGAGGGGATCTTATCCCCTTCCCAGGGCAAAGGCAGCAGGTACAGGGCAAACCCTGAAGGAGTCCCCAAGTTCCCACTGGCATTTGGTCCTCCTTACATGTCTGCTCTTTCCTGTTGCTGGGAAGGGCAGCAAAATGGGTCAGAAGAGGATAAGCCCTCCAAAGTTGCTCATCCCAGCAGGGCCTTGCTGCTCAGGCTGGCCATGGTCTGGAGATGGAGTTACCAGTGGGACTTGCTACCATAGCATCTGGGACAGTCTTGCACCATTTTATCCCATAACTGCTTTCTGGACAGATGTCTTCCAGCTGGTCAGTCTACTCAGATGTGCACATGAGTCCATGCGTGTGATCAGATCCCTAATAGATGCTCCGCAGCCATCTGGATGTAAGGAAAAAATGACAAATCTCCCCCCTGCCGCAACCACACCTTCCGTGAAATATTGATGAATGAGATCTTTATTGGCTGCTGGGCTAATTAAATAGAAGTTGCATCAGCTTCTGGCTGACAGGCTGTAATTGCTCCTGAGCAGATTTTGAGAGACCCAGATGAATAGGAAAATAAAAGGAAAGACTGTGGATTGAATCCAAGGATGTATCCGACTGCATCGTGCTTCAGATGAGCTGGAAGTTTGCCCCACCTTTCCCTGGGGAACAGGGACAAGGGCAGGCAGGTGCTGTCAGAAAAGCCAAAATTAACATAGATAACAAAAAAGAGATAAGAGTAGCCCAGTTTTAGATAAGAATTTCTGAAGTCTTATCTTTGGCCCAGTCTCTAGCTTTGGCCTCAAGCAGCCAGTACCAATTGCTCTGCGCTCCTTTTTCCCATCTGCCACTCAGGACTAACAATGCTTGCTGCCAAGGGCTGAACTCTCTCAGATGCTCTGGCACCACATGAGTTCCTGAGCCTGTATTTTTTTTCCCCTCCTGTTACCTTGAAGTTCAGAGACTGCAAAAGGGGTGTCAGGCACACAGCAACCCCTGCAGCTGAGCCCAGCCCCTCTGCAGACCTGCTGACAGCTTAGGAGAAGGATGGTCCCCTCCAGCGACAAGGACGTCAGAATTTTGAGCCTGGCCTTTTGTAGCACACAGTCCTCTGAAGACAAGAGGTGCTGCATGTGTGCAACACTGTGTGCTGGCTGACAACAAGGGGTGCAAAGCCCTCGTGGCCTCTGCTGCCATTGCCCTGTACAGAAGCAGGGCCAGGGGCCAATTTACTTCTCTCCTTCAGACTCCTACCTAAGCCTCCAGATGAGGAACGTGGATGGTTCAGGAGAATCACTAACAGCAGAAATTGCTGGATATGACAGTTTCAGGTTGGTCCAGGACAGAGCTGAACCTGGTACACTGTAAATCCTGGCATTGAAAAAATTATCTGAAATTAATGGTCAAGCCCTCAGTGAGTTAAGTTGTGTTGTGCTTTCCCCAGTGGACTCTACAGGCTGTATCTGGGCACATCCAACCTAAGAAGCTTGTCCTATGTTTAATTTATGGGCTGATGAATGAGTTCTTAGCATACAATGCATTTAATTCCATTTTGGCCTGATTTATGATGTGATGTGAACTGCATGTGAAGTTTCTAATTCAGTAGGTGGTGACTCTGATTCAGTATATAGAGTGTGACGGAAGAGGTGATAAATTTGATTCCAAAGGTGATGCATCAATTTCAGTGTGAAGTGCATCAAATTTATCACATGGCACATTGATTTCAGTATGTGACACCCCAGCGATGGCAGTACCAGGCTGGTTAGGTGGAATACCTTCACTGCATCACCAGTGGTCTCCACATCTACCATCTCCCCAGAGCAAAATGGCCCTTGCTGTTGGTTTTTTGTTTATTTGACCTTACAGAACTTGAAGAAAAAGAGTAAAATGGCCTGTCAGGTGCTGGTCAAAATATTTGTCTTCAATTTAATACATATCCCAGGTAAGGACTTCTGATATCCCTCTTAATTTCAGGTCTCAGGAAGATGCCACTGCTCCTGGGAATCTCAGCATCAACCAACAAATTTGCCTCCATTTGAGTTCATGACTCAGTATCTTTGCTTTTAACAAAATGTCTGACTGATCCACCTTGCTGAATGAGGATGTGGAATTTGAGTCCTGTCCAGGAGAGAGAGACTTTAACAATGGTCTCTCTCACATCTATAACCTTTGAAGGATATTAAAAAAAACCCCCAAAACTTGGAGAAGACATCTCCTATTCTCCCACACTTCACACTGGAGATGATTTAGGGATGAGATTTCCTGGCTGCAATAAACCCACAACTTGATTAGGGGATCCTAATGTCATTCAAGCAGCAGCTGTTTGGGCTGATGGGACTCGGTGCATGCAAATAGGACAGCCCAGGGTGTGTTGGGCAGTGAGAGAGCTCCCAGTGCCTGTGGTACCCAACCCCTCCCCCATCCTCGTGCCCCATTAAGACCGCACCTCTGAATCCATCCCCAGCACGACAGTGTGGCAAGTTGCTAATGTAGCTGAGTAAAATGTGAGAGGGCTGATGAAGGGATTTGGTGACAAGCTGAGCGGGAAGTAATTACTTTTCTCCTCTCCTGCTCTCCCTGCCACAGCCTCTGCGGCAGTGAGGATAAATGCAGTATATTAGCAGCAGTGAGTGGCAGATTCACTGAGCTGTAATTTATAACACTGTCCTCCCCAAAGCCTCATTGGAGGGCATTATGAAGGTACCTTTCTAAGAGGGGATGAAGTGATGAGAGGGTCACTCTGGAAAAGCATTTGGAAACCCTCAGAAAAGAAGCTATTTTCTTCTCTCCAAGACTGGTATGTCTCATTGGGCCAACCCAGCAAAGCTCTGAGAGAGGGTTAATGCTCATAAACCAGATATTAAATTTAATCCAGTCAGAAGGAGCAGATGCTGATGTGCCAGGCCCGTCTGCCACCATGTCTAATGCATAAGGATGGCTGAAAAATCTTCCATCAAAATGTTTTGATTTTTCTTGAAGAAAAAAATAGAAAACTTCTACTGGAACAAAAAACCAAAACCCCTAAGGCAGAAAACTTACGGCTGAGAAAACTTTGTCTTCAGACTGTTGATAAAGGGTTGCTGCTGTCAGAAGGGATAAAGAGCAGGATGTTTTTCATCAGCCATGTTAATCTGATCTATCCCTGCATGCAGGCTTGTGCAGGCAGATAAAATAAAACAGATCCTGATACGCTGATGAGCCAAACTCTATTGCAGTATCCATCAAGGACTCTCAGCTGTCTGGATGGAGAGGCAGGGCAGGGCTTCACTTATACACCCCCTGGTGAGGGGTGTCAAGCACTGGGGACAGACATCAGGCTAAGGTGCTTCTGATCTGCCTGGAGAGAGGTGTTTGCAGGCTTGCTCTGGGCTCCCATAACCTCTACAGCAAGAGGTCACACTGCTCCTGCTGCCAACATCCCAGTTCCCACAGGGAGGGGGAGCTTTAACTTCACTCTCCAAAAGGTTTTAAAAAAAACCACCTAGACATACTTTAAATGATTTTAGAAGTACACGGGAGATGAAATGCTAAACCCCACCCTTTCAACAGCAAAAAATGCTCATGAATCTGAACTTCTATTTCAGCACCACCCTCAGAACAACTTTTTTAATGAACAGGGTAGGAACTGCTGGGTCTGGGGAGTTACTGTGCTCAGTCCTTCATTTCCCAAGCACCCCATTGAAGAGGTATGTGCCCATCTCAGGGATGCTCCCATTGCTGCCTTCCCACAGTGAATCTCAGTGGCTGAGCCTGCTGGAAGCTGGGACCAGGAGGTGGGCAGCAAAGGGCATCCCAGATGAATTGTGTGGCCTCTGCTTCTGCATCCCAGCTGCGAGGCAGCTCACCAAGCCCCCAGCATATACCCTCCCACAGCAACATGCAGCCACCCTGCAGAGCTTCCCAGCTGCCAGAACACCCCTCAGTTGTGGAGAGAGGTGTGTAATTTATATCTTCATTTATTTGTTTTGCATGGGAGACAGTGTTGCTGGTTTATAATGTTGAACAACCATTTTTAGCTGAGTGCAGTATGTCACATAAATCAGTCACCCTCTCCAGAGCGTTAACCTGTTGCCAGGAACCAGCAGTTTTACATTTCTTTGTGTTATTCTGGGGGAACTCTGGAGCCAGAGTCTCAACTGGTGTAACTTGGCCTCACTCCAAATCCAAATGATTTACATCTACAGCTACCTGATGCTGCTCTGAGCTACTGCAAGTATTGTCATATAAATAGTTTAAAAATCTAATTTGGCCTAATTTTTACCGAAGGTTTCATACATTGCTTCTTTGTGTTTTAATATGCATTTGATGGAGCACTTATTTGCCTCAGATCAAACTGTATGTCCCAAACAAATGCATCTGTCACTCTGAAATAACTCTGTGCCAAAGCATTAGCAGGAAGGAAGTTCCTCTCCAGTAGAACATACTCCAAAGGCTACTGGCCCCAGTTAGCCAGGCCTTGTAGGGGCTCAATTTCCTCCTGTTCCAGCCTCAGCACCCTGCATGACTGAGGTTTTCAGTAGATGTCATATTTTTCATCCAAACCCTTTGTTTATCATCAGCGTAACAATGGTGAGGCTGCCAGTGCTTCAGCTTCTTGGGACGGCTCCTATCTTCTCCTTGGTTCACTCTTCTCCACTATCTCCATCCATCATCATCTTTTATTTAAAAAGCAAGATCTTGGGGCAGGGACTGTCTTTCTTTTCTCTCTTTTGTCACATTCCTTGAATAGCAGTTTTTTATTGACTTGAAAATACACACAAAGCATATTTCTGTCCATGATTGAAAGGGTGTGGTTGAGCTAATATTTTTCCAAGCTCCTTAAGGATGCACCCTTATTTTTTATTTTAAACTGCAGGTTTTCATTCCTGCTAACTAAAGAGAAGTTTTATGCCTTGTGAGCCTGCACTGGGTACCCACATGGCCTCTCAACTGGGTGGACATCACCACTGGGGATTCCTATACCCTCCTTCCCCAAGGGACCTAGCACACCTCTAATGATGTGATGGCCACTCTGTGTTGTTGGATTTTCTGGAGATGTTTGAGACCTTGATGATTTGCAGCAGTTTGTCTCAATCAATTTTCCCACACTGATCTGCTATTAATTTTTTTTTGAGGAGGAGATTGAGGCCTCTGGATGAAATTCATCCTCTGCAGCTGAGTGAAATGCACACTCAGCTGGGCATGGGTCTGTCCTGGCTTTTGGTATACTTTCTGTGCAGATAGAGCTAAACTTAGTTTCATGTGTAAAATTTCTCATTCCCATCAGAGGATGTTACAGTTAACCAGTAATCTGCAATGATGAGATTTCTGTGAACTATAGGACCTGGAAGGTTTGAAGAGAGTATCTGAGTCTGTCTCTCCCTTTGGCACGGTGCATTCAGGAGCAGCTGGGGTTCAGGCTGATATCAGTATCTCTGCTTTAAAAGGGCTTAAGTTATAAAATTTAGGCAGTTCCATGTTTGTTTTGAATCAGCTTTTCCTGATTTCCACCACCAGCATATGGTTTGGCATGATTTTAACATACAGCTTCAGGTTGCAAACAGAATTGAAATTTTCAGACATACGCTGCTAGCTCCGTAAGTGGTAATTGCATCAACTTAGGATCAATGGAGCAGAATAATACCTGCCCACTAAAACGGCTTAATAAAATTAATAGCACTGTCCCTGCCATGAATTACTTTAAAATAGGAATTGTAGGATAGTAATGTAAACATTCATTGATTTTTCTTGGGAGAGTACTGTAAATTAGATACGACTCTCTTCAGTGCGTAGTTGATACCAGACAATGCAGAAAATGTTTCAGATTGCCTCGAAGGTGGATGGAGAGGGAAAAAGTAAAGCAGGCTTCCATGGCACTAGGGAGGTGATTAGATAAATGAAATGAGCCTGGGCCAGAAGATGAAAGCTCAGAGATGCATGGCACTCAATATTGCTGCCGTCCAGCCTGACCCAATTAATAATATATTAGCACAGGACAGGTCTGTTCAGTGGTTCAGGTCTGCTAATTGAAACAGTGTAATTAATGGCATTGAAGGAGACAAAGAATACTTAGAAAAATGACAGGAGTCTGCAGCTCCATGCCACGTCTGGTGCACCGCTCCAGCATAAGGGAGGTGGGCTGTCGCCATGCTCCTCACAACACCCAGCCTTTACACCCTGTGACTGGGCTCTGCCTCTGCTTTTATTCCCCTTGAGATTGCGCCAGATCCCGGCACTGAGCTCAGTGTCAGCACTGGAGTCAGAGAGGTGGCAGCCAGAACAACCAAACCCCACCTCAGCCTTTTCCACGCACACGGAGAAACCACATGTGCTTGGTGACACTGACACCTATGGAATTTCCACACTGATGCCCAGGCTGTGACTGGATGCTGGGGCACAGGCAAGTTGGGATGGGTGTGGAACCATTGTTCTCATGGGTACCCAGTGTACCATGCAGGGGCACGGGGGCCCTGGTAGCAGCGCAGCTTTGTTCTTATTAGCTCACCTTCACCTCACATCTTCATTTCACCTTCCAGAGGCCAATTTTTCTGTCGATCCCAATTAGGCCCAGCTCCAGTGTGCCAAGGGCAGCTCTGGAGGCGTCTGTGCAGCAATTCAGGAATGTGTTGTGGGGATATGATAGCAGCTTACAGCCCAGCCTCAGTTACAGCAAAAAGCCAGAAAAATCTGTACGATTTGAGCCATTGCCATTTGCAGGATGATTTGGCTAGAAGTTTACCTTTGGTCCTGCTCCCATCTTGCCATCTTTACCTTACATTGGTGCCTCTGCTTGAACGCAGGGCTCAGTGAAGGACCAGGTACATGTGATGCACACCCTGGGTGTTTTCCTGTCAAAAGCAAGTCTTCCCTCTGTTCTCCATGTTAAATATGCACCCAGTGGCTAGTGCATGAGCATGCTGGGGAGTGGGCAGTGGGCTTCATTTCCAGGGAGCCAGAGTGAGCAAACAGCTCATCCCAAATCATTGTCCCTTGGCTGCAGGGAATGAACCATTGTTGCTTCAAGATCTACCCTGCCCTGATCCCTTCTGACATTTACATTGTTCCCACGAAAGCTGGGGGTGAGTTCATTCCCCAGTGCCTTGGGGCCAACCATGCACCTGTGTCTCCCTCCTGGCACAAAGCCTGCCTGTGCAACCCAGGGAATGTACACTTAGTTTAACATGCCCAAATCCACAAGTTTTTGGAGGACAGAGCGGCTAATGGGGATGGTCTGGGTGCCTTTGCTCCTGACTGGGGCTGTAAGAGCTGCAGCAGCTCGTTTTGGGCCGTCAAAGGCAAAGGGATAGAACTACAAAAGCACCAGCAACAACAGAGAGAAGTGAGTTCAGAAGGACGAGTCAAAGCACAGCTTTTAATGTGAAGAATAATAAATGAATAGAAAGACCCACAGCACCACAATGAAACATCCCTTAAATCCTTTGTTTTCATTTCAGATGATAAAGGAAAATCATTAGGGCTCAATTAGTCATGAAAGACAGGGGTCCTTCTGCATTGCACTGGCTCGAGAAAGCCGCTCCTGTTCAAGAGCACATCTTCCCCATCCAGTGTGGTATCATTAAATATCAAACACTTTATTTGTTCTATTTGCATTGCTTATTGCACCCTTGCATGGAATGAAAACCCTGTGGCAATAATTGATGTACGTGATTTTAAAGGCTCTTGGCTCTCTGCCTTGCAGAGCTTAAAATGCACAGAGAAAAGAAGGAGAAGCTCTGAACAGTGGAGGCTGCTGGTGCTGCTTCAGCAACACCGTGAGATAAAACAAATGGAAAAGGGGAAGGAGTGACAGATGAGTTTAGGTGACCCTGACATGGGGAGATAAGGGTCTTGGGCATGTTGCTTTTCCCTTGGGGATGGTGAGGAGGGGTTGGGGCGAGTGACAGCCAGTCCTGGACACGTGGTCAGATGCAGCCATGCCACCAGTCCCAGCATGTCACTGTGGTTTCCCCCTGCCCATGATGGGGGGAAACTTTGCTGCAACAGGTTGTGCACAAGTACACGAGGCCCTTAAATATTCATAAACCAGTAACAGATGTTGAGTTGATGGATGAGGGAGACTCTGAACAGAGAAGTTTCCTGAAGCCTTTTACACACTGGCCCCACTGCAAACCCTCACTAAGTGACATGTGGGACCTTGGTGGTGCTGGCATGGAGCTGTTGTTCAGGCTGAGCAGACAGAGGACACACCAAGAGGAAATAAAGTAAATAGTCCATAAAAAGAGAGGAGCTGCTGCAGGACATGGAGATGGGGCAAGCACCTGGCTCTTTGTCGTGTTTTGGCACGAGAGCCTGTGTGATAGGGTAGAGTGAGAATCTCCACGCAGTCACCTGAGAGACAGGTCACACAGCAGGGATGGGCTCTGGCACAGGGTTTCCGCAGGAGCAGGTCAGGCATGAGATGGGGTCAGGTACTGGCTCATCTGCCCATGGGGAAGGAAGGTGCTCGTGCTGCCACAGGTGCCTCAAGAGCTTTGGGAGGAAAAGCGTGACTGAGCCCACCCAGACTAAAGTCGAAGGGACACGCTGTGGCTCTGTGGTTTGGGGGTTTCAGTCCTTCCTCAGTGCAATTTTTTTCTTCCTGCAAGCAGGGACTGCAGCAGGCTAAACAAATGAGGGGCTGTAATGTAATTTTAGATATATGTTCTTTAGAAAATGAATTCACATTTAGCACGCAAGCTGTAATATTTTGGTTTATTATTTGATTATAGAGTTTTTAAATGTAAATGGATTTAGACCCTTAATTTTAGGAGGCTTGAATTACCTTCCATTTCTTGTTTAATATTCAGGTGGAAAAGCTTCCATGCCTGGCTGCTGTTTGGGGTGTGCAACACAGCTGGGTGAGCCAGGTATTTTCAACCACTGTCTGCTCACTTGTAGAAGCTGGGCCAAATTGTGTTTTACTGCAAAGTGCTTAAAATTAATTGAATGGCAGAGCATAAGGAGCTGGTTTCAGTCCTTCTTCCCCCAGCAGCACTCTGCAAACCGCAATAACTTCCCCAGTGAAAAATTGGAATAAAATTGAGCATGCACTCGCCAACTTTTCTTTTTCACCTGAAAATTTAAATCCTGTCTTTCCGGGAATGTTATCCTATCAGAAATTGTTTGCCTAATATTAACCATGTCAGACAAACCTCCAACCAGATGAAGCATCCCTAGCTGGAAATGTGAGCTCTGTTCCTGTGTGGTACTGGGAGCACATTGTCTCATTTTAATCAAATTTGTCAAAAGGCTTGAGCATGTGGCGGGGCTGGTGCTGGTGGGTCCCAGTGAACTGCCCTTGTTCATGGTGACTGAGGCCCCAAAACACTGAAAGGCAAGCAGAAACTGCTTTTGAGGATGCATGTCTGAGTCCTCTGCCCACCCAGGAGTTTGATCTTCATGTTCACCTCCATGCCTCCCAGACATGCCACCAATGAACAAGGGTGTTAATTAGGCGAATTTATTTGTTGCCCAGGCAAGGTTCCAGCAGCAGCATTCTTGTTCAGGAGTGAAGTTTCTTTAGGGAAGATCCATCGCTGGTCATTTGCATCTCCCTCTCTGCTGAGCTGTTCAAATCAGGTATCACCAAGCCCCTGGTGAGGTGAGGATGCTCACCCTGGGAGGCAAACCAATGGTATGGGGGTTTGGAATGTGGTCCTGGGGGTCCTTCCCTGCCAGCCCCCTGGTGATACCCACACTGGCTCCATGGCAGGGCCAAGGCTGGTTTGGGGATGCCTCATTTGCCTCCCATGAGAAGGGGACCAAGCCATTTTCACTGCTCAGATGAAGCCCTCAAAAGACTTAAAACTCTGCTGAAGGCATGGCTGAGGCTGGAGGCTGTCCTGGCCAGTGTGACAGTCCAAAAAGCAAGCTGCAGCATTTCTCACTAGGATCAGAGGAAAAAAATTCTTTCATTTTCTTTATCTATTTTGAACTGTGTTTAACCCAGGCTGCTCATCCCCTGCAATTCCCATCTCCTCACGCTTCCTCGCAGCATCAGCAATGTCTGCAGGCAGCTAGCCAAAGCGGGGGGCGACTGTGCAGAGATGCTGCACACGTATGCATTTAAAACCCTTATTCACCGTGCAGGGAGACCCTGGCCAAAATCAAGGAGGGGGTCTGCAATTGCTTCAATACCTTATCAGGCATGCACATGCTCCCACCCAGCTTTTGAGCAGCAATCTATGGGTAACATAACCTCTAGGTCAGCTCTCGTAAACAAAACTCATGCTTGTTCAGTGCTGAGTAAATAATTTCTCTGTGAGAGGAGACTGTGGAGGGTCATGCCAAGACTGGCAACATGCTCTTTGGATGTAGACTAAGGAATAACTTTTCTCCCTTCTGAATATCATGTTTTAACAATAGGCTGGTTTGTTGGTTGGTTGGTTGGTTTGTTTGTTTGTGGTTTTGTTTGCTTGGTTGGATTGGTTGTTTGTTTTGGTTGCTGTTTTGTTTTGTTTTGTTTTTCTTTTTAATGTTGTATGATTTTAAACCACTGCACTCAAGCAGATGTACATTTGGCATCCAGATAGATGATGCAACATAAAGTAATGACAATCTAATTCCTATCCATCTGGATTCACCATACTAGTAATTGGAGTGAAATACCTTCTTAAAAAGGAGGCTGAGGGGACTGAGCCCATCAGCAACAATGTGCAATAAACAGCAAAAGAAGATGTCAGAGTTTGCATGATGTGTCCATCTTAATCCCTTGCTGCAATTCAAGAATGCTAAAAATATCCCCGCTTTGAGGTCTGGCTGTTTACACAGCTGCAGAGTAAATATTTAGTTTTGCAAGAGAAATGCTTGCTTAGCCAAAATCGTTCCAAGATCTCTGGAGTCAGCAGCAGGGGGTTTGGAGAGGCCCAATATTTCCTTGGAAAAATGAAAATCAATAATAATTAAAGCAAGGAGCGATGATTCCACAGCAAAGCTCAGCACCTACATAAAACTAACTCGACTTGTGTTCTTCAGTGGGTGCATGAAAAACACCCCATGAGGGCTAATAAACACCCGTTACAAGCTGCAGAACAGGTGCCGCATACTGGGATCTTATTTACGCAGCTGGTGCTCCAAGGAATGGGGGTCCCAAGGGAGCCACAGGCATCTCCGTGGAGCAAGCCCAGCCTCTGGGACAGCGAGGGGTTGGTTCTGTGCATTTTCTGGCCATCGGGTGCTCTGTGGGGGAGCTGTCTGGCAGTGCCCTGGTCAGAAAGCACCATATTTCCATAACATCATGTCTTTCTCATTGCATTTTGCTACCATTAAGTTGGTTTTGGACCCCAGATCATCCTTTGACCACCTCTTGCCAGGGAAAAGGAAGAAGGAAGGCTTTTGATGCTCTTGAGTATCACGGCATCCCCCATCCCAGGGAGGTGATGGAGAACAAAGCTGGCTCCTTCCCACTGCAACCTCCTTTCTAGATAAAAATCTTTAAGTGGATTTTCCATCTGGTAAACCATCACTTTAGGAAAACCATAAGGTATAGCAGTTATTAAAAAGAGGATTTTTACTAATGCACCTACTGTGTCTTCATTATGTCAGGGCACCTCTCTGAAGAGATTTCAAGAAGAATCCATCCATTCATTTCCGTGCATAATTCTTCAATAGCCCATTTGCTTCAAAGATTTTTATTGACTTTTACTACTACATGAATCTTCAGATATTTATTCTTTAGGCCACAGGGGACCCATTGAAAAATAAATTTGTTTTCTGAAGTTTTATGACAAAGGTTTTGCTCTGGATAAAAGCTTCCCATTATTTCCAAACTTCTGTTCTCCACAAAAATGACTTTGGTGGGTCTGCTCCTATGGCTGCTATGGAGAATGAGGCATAGGTAACACTTTAGGTCCTAGAAGTAAATAAGAATATATTTCTGTTGGAAAAGGCTCCTTCTTTATCACCCTCACTTTCAGTAGTGCAGACATCTCTCTGCAGATATCCAAACGCACACAGACGCCTGGGAGTGGGAACGCTGCTTCTTCCCTTGCTGTTCCTGTCACTGCCTTCTGCCTCCACACCTGATCCACCTCTGCACAGGTCAACCCCACAGCAGATAGCCATAAATGCCCCTATAGACCCGCTTTGTGCCACCCAAGCTCTGCCTGCACAATGGTGCTGGGGAAACAGCAGTGGGGCAACTGACCAGTGCAAACCCTTTGAAATGGGCCATGACAGAAGCCATCTCTCTCCCAGTGAAAGATTTTGCTGTGCATGAATATCCCGTATCCCAAGTGATGCTTTCCATGCTGATTTGTGCTGTGCCAGAGGAGCTTATCAGGTTTTCTGCCACATGGTGTGCTTTTATGTAGTGTCTTTGTTTCCCAGGGCTGCTGCAGCTGGTGCAGGTGATGGAGAGTGGCTGATGGACCCAATACCAGCAGCTGGAGAGGGACAGGCAAGAGGAGATGCCCCAGGAGCTCCTAGCCAGCCTGGAGGGTATCTGGGTTGTTAACCTCTAGCTGAAAAGATCCCACCTGGCCAGAGAGACCATGGACAAGGCAAAACTTAATGACAGACAAAACTAGTAATAATAAAAGCTGTTCTTCCCATTTCCATGTGTTTAAGCTGCACAAGGCCAAGGCAAACTCACAGCACTCGGGGAAACATTTTATCTATTAATGGTGCTTCTTTTGGGAAGGAGCCAAGTCTCTTCTCATTTTGTTTTCCCGAGGACTGTGAGTTTCCAAAAGCAAATTAAATGCCTTGAAAAATAGGCTAATGTGTGTATGGGGATGTCACACACATCCATTAGCAAAACAGGCATTTGAGGCAGCCCAGCAATCCGTGTGCTCCTGGTTTGTGTAGTGCCACCATGATGGTGACCCATGTAAGCTGGAGGAATGGATGTGCCTTGCTGCTTAATAAAAATCTCAGCTGTCTAGGTGCAGTCCTGCTCCCGCTGACAGTTTGTCAAGATCTCACTGCCTTGGTCTTCAATGAGGTAGTGAGTGAAGTGGGGTGATGGAGGTGAGGCCAACAGAGAATGTGGGAGAGGAGGATTAGAGGAGAGCAAACATGGCTGCATCCACCCGTAGCTATCAGACAGGCACCAGAGAGAAAGTCAGATGGTTACACTGCAACAGCATTGACAAAGCTAAAGAAAATATTTAACAGGAGTCATTTGCCACGAGGTGTCATCGAAATTAAGAGCCAAAACATTCACATGAAAGGATGAGGTGCAGCCAGAGCTGTAGTCTATGAGGAATATAAACCACCAAGCTTCAGGGAGGGAGCCACCCAAGTCAGAGGGTGTCCCATGCACGCTGGCAGGGTTCCATGTACAGTGGGAGGACAGCGACTCCCATGGGCAACTGGGCAGCCTGCACCAGGTGGCTGGCCTCACCATCACTGTGAGCACCTGAAGGACATTAAAGGTATTTGCCCTAATCATCCTGAATTATCATGAGTCCTCCTCCATCACTGCTTTTCTGCCTCTCCTCCCCCAGAATTTTTCACTCTCATTAATCAAAACAGAAACTTCCTGTCACCACTGATTGCATTGTCCAATGTCAGCTGCCTGGAAGGATAAAAATGAAGGGCTGAAATCATGTGCCTTTGGTACAAATGAAGAGGTGACAGAGAAGGTAAACTAACTATAAAGTAATTGAATTAAGTGAAAGAAGTTGTGTTATGCCCACAAGATATCTTCCCTGACAGTCTATTTAAGGCATGATCTCTGTTTGGCCAAGTGATGGGGTTTGGCTGGGAGAGTTGGGGAGCAGCTTCCACCTGAGGCCATCAGGAAGGTTGTGGATACCTGTGTTCATCCTCACTCTTCTTGGTGAATTTAGTGGCTGCAGAGGGGAGACCAGCATTAAAATGCTCTCATTGTCTGCTACAAATTTTCTGTGCAAGAAAAAATTACGTCAGAGCAGATGAGCCTGATGTCTGCACTGAGTCCTCCCACTACTGTACCTCCTGCGGGATTAAATGGGACAAAGTGAAGCAGTTAAGGGACAAAAAGGAAAAGCTCACTAAAGGTGTGTTTTACTCAAAAGTAGAATCCATGAGGAGTTCATACAGTAGGGAAGAAAATATGGATTTGCAGCTGATGAATGGTTTCAGGCAGGCCCCAGAGTCAAGCGCCCTGATGAACACAGAGCAGCTCGAGCGCACCTCTAATGAGGATGAATTTCCCCACTGCTGGAGTTAATGCGTTATATATCGAAACCATTTGTGTTCATTTGTAGCAAATAATTACTTTAAAATGTTATCATTCATTTGGGTTATGACTTCTCTATTAATTCTATAAATAATTGTTTACAACATTGTGTTGAGGTCAGTGAAAAGTATCAGTATTATTCCATTATTGGTTGATAAACATGGTGGAGCAGCTCCCAGCAGCTGGGACAGCTGGTGGCTGACCTGTCGGCATCACCAGAGACCCAACCTGATCCCTCCATCAGCAGATTCCCACCACCCCTCAGTGACACGGGGCACACTGAAAATCACCTTGTGCCTCAAACTTGGTGCCTCTCTCTTAATTGTTAGGAAACACTCTAATATCGAAGTAAAGCTGCACCCTTCTCCTCTCCTGCTTCCCCTTGCTATAATTTTTCTGTCTTGTGACACTTAAAAGAAAAAGCAATCTTCTTAATCACACCACTTGGTAACACAAACAGAAGTACAAGGTAATAGGTGGCAGGGCAATAAGCTCCTCCATCGTGTGCCCTTCAGTCTGCCTTGATAAATGGAGATTTTGCTGGGAGATTTTTCACACATTAGCATTAAAAGGGGAGCAAGGCTATTTTCTTTCCTTGCGAGGTGAGACAAAAGAGCTGTGCTTTTGGATTTGGCACCATTAGTCTTTATTTCAAGGGGGGAAATTAAAGAAATGAATCTGAAAGCAGGAAAGAGGGAAAAGCCTTCAGTACAGAACTTTAAAAAATTATTCCTGGGACTCTCCATGTCCTCCTGATGTTTCAGCCAGAACCATAAAGCATTAGCAAAACATGTGGACCCTGTAAGCATCCCACCGGCCGTCTCCAGCTGAGCACAGGGACTGCAGCTCCCTCGCACCGATGCTCTAACCCAGCAAGCTGACAAATTTCTTTAAAAGTAACCCGTAAATTAGCTGATTCTCTCAGAAGAATTTATTCTAGATAAATCCAAAGGGAGAACTTAAAAGCGCTCTGTTTCATTTGATCAAGGCTTTAATAACATCTGGCTGGATGAGTATGCGGGTGCTGCTGCGTTGCCAGGAGCAGGGCTGGAAATGGCCTCCCTGCACCCCATCTCTGCTGCACTCCAGTGGTTTCCGCACAGGGTCTGTGCCATTTTCAAGTAAAAAGGATGCTGTGGGGTTTTGGTGGTGCAGGGCTGCATCTGTGGGCACCCTCTGGGACCTGGGGGTCCCGCCAGCGCAGATCCCCACTGTGAGAGCTGCAGGGAGGCTGCAGGGCATAGGAGAGGAGGAGGAGCAGGCTCAGGCAGAGCTGTCATCATGAAGGTGCTGTGTGGGTGGCCAGGGGGCCAGGAGGATGAAGGGCTTTGTCCTTCTTGCGCCTCATGCTG
>JAAGNO010008206.1:0-19864 GCA_033439905.1 Ceryle rudis
ATTAAATAACATGTTCACATGCCAGGGTTAAACAAAGTCTTTACTGCGTAGATCTCGGTGGTATTTTTGCTATTTAAAATGCAAATAAACTCTTTTTCTTTAACAAGAATCAAGCATGTTAATAATTTTTGCTTTAAAAAAAAAACCACCAACCTTTTCTTTCTTTTTCCCCAAAAAAAATCTAACAAAGGTTGTTTTACCTTGCTGGAGAACAAGGCTAAAGATCTGAGAGCTCCCTGTGTCTGCTCTGAAAGCATCATAGGGAAGGACAGATTTAGCCTGAAGGGGTAGGTAGCTACCTGCCTCAGCTGCATCAGCTCTCCTCCCATCCAGAACCTGAATGTGCAACTGATGGGAACCATGTACTTTTAGCTCTCTGAGACTTTTTGGTCACACCTCCCTTTATCTAGGTTTGGGAGAATGCTGGCAACCACAACTGGCTAGAGGCAGGAGTCAGTTTTAAAAAGGCCAGACAGGTCAGGCTGTCAATCAAAGCAAGACTCCATATTGTGCTAACTTTGCCTCCTCTTCAGCCTGCTCCTGTCTGCTTGTTTCATTTTGCTTTTCACTAAATTTACTCCTCTCTGCCTAAACTTTCCTAAAATGCCATGAATTCAGTAACCATCATACATACAGACACTCTCCTTTTTGGGTTGCGTTTATTTAAAGTGAATGGCAAGGAGCTGCCTGTGTCCTATCACATGTAATAAAGGCCATGTTCTTGTTTTCAGCACCTGTCATGCAAAAGTCAATTAGAAGTGGTGAAAAGAGGCAACAGATATAGTTCTTTCCATTTTTTTTTGTGAAAGAGACTGTTATATAGGTTAGGTTTACAACAGTCTTCACAAAGGCCTGTTGAAGAGACTCCTTAACACAATGAGCTGGAATATCTGCTTTAAACTGGTAATTGCAAGGTTTCATCAGAAGATAACTTCTTATTGTGATGGTCTTAATTTCCCATGGCACCAGTCAACTTGCTGAATCAGGGAATGCAAAAGGGAATGCTCCCAATGCCGAGAGCCCCAGGGAGAGTGTGCAGCCCCCCAGGGCTTTGTATACTAAATGCTCACCACTGTAAGTTACAGTGTTTCAGGGTTTTAGCTACTTATGCTGGGGACAGTAGGCAAGGGACAACAACATTCAGGGCTTTGAACTCAGAAACAGAAGGAGAGAAAGTGTCTGTTTAGTTTAAGTTTCTGGATGGGAAAGCTCCTCCAGCCATGACAGGAGCTCAGGAGTACATATACAAGTGGCTGTTTAAAAATTTAACAATCAGGCAGTGGAGGCTGCTGTAATAGGTTGATCAAAGGCAAAAGTCAGCATCTTGACAGTGAATGAGTGGTAATAGCTACAATCGGGTTGGACTCTAAAGGGCCTGGAAGGCAAAAGCAGTTATTTCTGATGTGGCACAGAAAAAGGAAAGATGCGAGAGAGGGATAATGAAAGAAAGTGATCTTTTCAGCACTATTTTCCACAGCTACAAGTGGAGCGGAACGCTATTTGTCAAGGCCAGAGTGAGGGATGTTGCTGTAGCTGAGACAGAGGAGAGGCTGAATGAGCAAGCTATAAAATCTTCTGTATGGAAAACTTCTCAGAAGGAGGATCAGCAAGGCTGAGACATTGTCCCAAAGCCTCTCTAATCAAAGTGATCAAACCATGGGCCTGACTGATGGGTACAGGCAACAGGTATAAGCTCTTGTAGCCATACTGAGTTTCCTTGACAGCTACTCACATGAATGCAGGTGCCAAAGGTGAAGAGAGATATGAGCTTCAGGAAAATATATTATTAATTAGATGAAAGAAAGTGGGAAATAATTAACATTTGCAGAAAGCATTACCTAGAGTTAAACAGAAGGAGGAAGACAAGAGACACAAGAGGTTTTGGTATCCAACTGAAGAAAGCAGAAAGCAGGAAGGGGATAGCAAGATTAGGTCTCCTGTTGGTTAGTTGAACCCTAACTAGTCAAAGCTATCACTTCAACTACTTCATTTGTCTAGCTGATCTCTCATCTGCTACAAAGGACTGCGATGGAACAGTTATCTCTGGGTGGCGAGCACCAAGGTCTTCTTATGCCAGCCTTATGTGTAGCTGCCAGAGCAGGACAGAAACAAAACACTGTCAGTAGGAAGTCTGTCACCTGTACTCATTTAGCACAATGAATCACCATAGCTTAGCAAAAACAATCTGCAGGTTGGAGACAATCTGGGAATCTTCTCTGAAAAGTAAACTATTGCCTTTTCTTTTTAATATACCATTTTATTTTTTCTAATGTTCTGCTTAGTCGTTCTAAAATATTCCTCTTCCATTTAGCCATAAAACACATGGCACAGTGGGAGTGCTTTGTGGTTACAGACTAATGCTAAAACCATTTTAAATCAATGTGAATGTAATTTACCATGTATATGCCTCTAATATTCCCTTGTCACTTGTACTCTTTATTACAATCAGGGAAGTCTTTTACTGTAGTTCCCTATTTTTCCACACATCACTATTTTTAAATAACATCATCATCCTCTAAATATGTATTACAAATACTTATGATTCTTACAGAAAAGTAATCCACTTATAACTCAGAGATCCACCCCGTGAAGATACTAAGCTTAACCTTGCTTGAATTTATGGGTCTAGAAGTTCTTGCTTTTAATTATTGCAAAACATTATAGTGTCAAGAGGGAAGATGAGTAGAGTAATTTTATGTATACATTGAATAAAAGAGTCAGAGGACAATCTATTGAGAACACAGGCAAAAAAGCCAGTGAAAGTACAAATCCCAGGACAAGTATGGATTAAAGCATCAGAGTCAATTAGCAGCTCAGGAAATATAGCTCTGGCTAGGAACTTTGAGAAAAGTAGATTACCAGGGAATGAAGCTAAATTTTAGAAAATCCAGAATGGAAACACAGTTGATGCCAGGCAGAGTCATATGGGACACCAGCATTTGTTTAGGATAGGAAGAAATGGACCAAAGGAGAGTAAGGATGAAATACTGGTGAAGGAATCAAGAATGGTTTCAAAATTCCAAGCCAAACAAACAAAAACCATCAGAGAACAAATCAGAAACATCAATATCTACATCAGGGAGGAGAGAATCCTGCAGGGGAAGGAAAGCTAGATACAGAAAGTTACTTTTGTTACTTTTATTCCAATGACATGGAATAAATTTGCAAGAATCTTTGCAGAGACAGATGAAATGAGAGGTGAGGAGAAAATTTTTGAGATGTTGCCTGTGGACCATCATCTGATCACCAAATTAGAAACATAGTTAGAAAAAAAGAACAGAAATGTGAGAAAACAATTTGGCATTGGGAGTGTTACTTGCAGTTGCTATAGAACCAGACAATAATTTATTATTGAATAATTTCCCTGTCAGTTTCCCTGAAAATATTAGCAAATTCATCCCCCAAATTGCCAAATACTTACAGAAAGAGATGGCAAGTTGTAGAAGATAATCTAATTGAAAATGACCTTCTACTCTGCTGCACAGAGATATGACAAGATCCTGGGACACTTCTACAATTTCCCAAATCCAGTTGCTGCTTCATTTCATAATTTCCAGGCCCAGTGCCAGGTCCTGTTGGGTAACAAGGAGGTACTACTAAGATTTATTTTCATATATGTAGTTACTTCTTTTCAAACACTGGCAACTTGATGTGTCTCTGATATTATGTCTGTCATCACCCAAGTGTATTTCACAAGAGCATTAAAGTAAGCATTATTTCCTGAGTCCCTAGCAATATTGTTTGCTCATAAAAAGATGATGTTGCTGATGAAAGGAGAATAAAGACTTAAGCTTAGATCTAATAGAAAAGTTATATAACTGGGAAACCCCTAAATATTATCCCTTCAAATAACTATGAGAACTTGCTGAGGTAGACAAAAGCAAAATGCCTAAATCAGTGTGATCATATTCATAATATTAGAAATTAACTTGCACTTAGTCCAATTGCACTTGAATGAAAATAGCTTATCCAAACAAGACTGACATGTATGAAAGTTTCCCAGTGCTACAAAAATGCATTTTTAGAGGCACAAACTGTAAAGTGACTAACGTTGTATGATCAGTCTCAATGACAGATGAACTGAATCCTGCACAGAATCTCAATAACGTTAATCTTGTAAGCAAAACAAAACTTGTGAAAGAGGTAAGGTATACTAGAAATTAGTAAATTATCAAAGTTACATTCAGTTCACCAAATTTGACTGTAAAAAGAATCATAATTCATTACATTTTACAATAAAATCCTAGTTTAAAATATACATTCATATTTTTAATGTATCAGAATGAAGTCTCAGCTTTTATATATCTTGAGTCGCAATTTTTTTGGAAATTGTAGCAAAATGATCATGTGGACTCTACAAAAAAAACACAGCAATGGGAAAAGAATTGGCCAAATTTATGCCCTCTTGTATCTTCACTGAAGTCTATGAGATGGACAAAAGGTCAGTGGAGCTCCCTACAATAGAAAAGAGGAACCTTTATACATCTGCTTACAACATTGGAGGCAGCTAGAACTGCTTTTGTAGGTGGATCCTTTGATTTGATCAACTGTCAAAAGCAACAAGTAGAAAGTAGCTGTAGCTAAAATAAAGCTACATGCAGTATTTCACATAAGTGCATATACATTACTGGAGGGAGGGAAAAATTACTTCCTTTCTCTTTAGGCTAGATTTCAAACATCAAAACAAAACAAACCAAAAAAGACCCCCCCACAAATGCCCCCTCTACTTTAGTTAGATTCACTTGGATGAACTACCTATCTGATGCAGAAAACAAAAATTATTGTATTTCCTTTTTATGAAAAAATTCTGTTTTAAAGTAAATTAACATTACAATGAAGAATTTTGGTTGGGTTAAAAGAAGTTTAGTTTAGAGAGGAAAAGCTTTTCCTTGAATATTGGCAGAAAAAATGGGTGTGTTTCAGTACCAAGCACCATTACTGAAAAGGAATGTACAAAAAATAATTGGGACAGTTTCTTACCTTTGCTTTGGGTTTTTAATTTCTAATAAAACAGCTTCTATGGAAAAATTGAACAAGAATTTCATAGAGGAACGTCTCACATCTAAGATGACCTGTTACCAGAGCTCACTACTGTGTTTAGATCCAGGATCTAAACCATTCTTTCACCCACCTAGTTCAGAGCAGAAATCTGCACATGCACATCTCAGATGCAAACTCTAACCAGCAGGAGATCTGTATACAGCAGGGGAAAATGAGAAGAGAGGAAAAATTTTCAAATCTCTCTCTACTGCAGCCTCTCTCTGCTCAGTGTATCATGCAAGCACCTCTAAAAGCAAAACTCATAAAAGCTAACCTTTACCATTGTGGTATACATGCCCATAAGCACATTAAACAATGGAAGTCCAGCCTTTTGATCACAAGTCACCAGAAAGTGCATGCCAACAAAATTCCCCTTCTATAGTGCCTAACAGTATGACATTCTTTACACTTTTCAAATGTTACTTACAAGTTACCAGCCAGAAACAAAAACAGGGGAAAGATCAGTTTGCTCTTTTAACCAGGAACATCCCCTTGTCGCTTATTAGGTACATACTTAAAAACAGAGAGGTGATTCTTTTGCTCAGATACAGACAGTCTGTGGCATGCAGAAATAAGTTCCATGTATTTCATTAGCATCAACTGTCTAGCAGCAAGATTTTCCACTAAGTACAGACTTTTTATATGTGCATTGCCTATAAGTCAGATCAAAATAGCTACAGCAGCCCAAGTATGCTGCTACAAACAGATCAATGGTACTGGAGTAAATAGCACAGAACAAAAGAGGTAATCCAATTTGAATATGCAGGTTTTGCCATCCAGAGTCACTAACATGAAGCATAGGAAGCATTTGCCACAAACTAGTTTTCAAAACACATCTCTGGCACAGAATTAAACAAACAAAACAAGTCACAGTGGACACTCAAGAAAGCATGGAGAAATGGTATTATGAAGTTGTTTAAATGGGGAGATATTGTGTGATTCACACAAAATTTTAAAAAGGGCAGTTTCCAAAATTAAACTTTATAACAGTGTAAGAGGCCAAGCTTTCACAGAAATAATTCCACTTCCCAGTGCCTTCTCTCACAGAGAAGATGTTAATGTTTCAATGCCCAGACACAGAGCAAGCTTTTTGTTTTACTCAAAGTGGTAGGTGTAATGAAGCACAGTGAGAAACAGGTATGTCCTATGCTCATATTCTCAGAGAAAGCCCCTTGAAAACAAGTAAAGAAACCCAGGACATTTAAGGAGCAAAGGGTAAGTTACAGAGAAGCTAGAGAAATGTTTAAGTCAATCTTTTATTATCAAGTGGTAGTAACATTTCCTCATCTCTGAGTGATAGTGCTTCTCTATATAGCAAGTCATACAATAAAGAATGGGCAGTCAGCATATGTCAGAGCAGAGAAATACCTCCAGAGTTCATGTTCACACACAGGAGATGAGAAAAAGCTTGAGTCACATACACTAGATCCAGGAATTTAAGTTGATGCGTGTTCATCAAACAATTTGAATAATGCTTCTTTTGACATGTAGATTGCTTCTTGAAAAAGAGCTGCCATATCCCCCCCCTTTTTTTTTCCTCCTTTTCACACCAGTACAAATGGAAGAGCAATTTCATATCTGATTTTCTATTGAATTCTTTACTTAGTTTAGTTACAGCAGGCAAAAAGATAAAGTACTGAATTACCCAACTCTTCATTGCTTATCATTATTTCATAAGGAAATGCTTGTTTCTCAAGCTACCCCAGACCATCCTCTTCTCTGAAGAAACATAGGCTTCTTTTAGGCTCCTTTTTTCCCTTGTTTCACGCTCTTAGCAAGAAAAAGAGCATAACAACAAATGTGCAGGCAAACATGCATTTCATAACAGTATACAGAGGAGGAAAATAGCACATTTCTCCATGGGAAGACACTGAAAAATGCTTTTTAAGCATATACAGAATTATATGATTAATAAAATACAATATACCTGACTTTTCAGATTTCTTGACTAATAAAGATGGGTGCTCTGTTTTGTTTTCACATAGCACATACCTCCTGAAAGTTATGTCTTTAAAATATGTCCAAAATCACCATCAGGAGCGGACGTACCTGCCCTTTTGTCATTTGTAGGAAGAAATTATAGCTGAATGAAACAAGCAAACAAAAATATTGTCAAGAAAATGACTGTTGGGAAGTTTGTAAACTTCTAGATATTTCAGTAAGTTATCTGGACTGCAAAGACCTGTTTGCATTGAATAAAATGTGTTTTGTGTGAACAACTTGAAAGGACCTTATGTTAGAAGTCTGTACATGTTGTACAATATCTGACCTAAAGAAACAGAAGAGAAAAGAAAAAAAAAATGCCTTATAGATAACCAAAAAGTTCAAGGCTGCATCTTCAAAACATTTAATGGAGAACACTGCTTGCAAAAGGATCTGGCTAGTCTATAAACTTCAAAAGTATTGTTTCTTATATTACTTGCAACTATAAAATGAAAAGCTGTAGCTGACTTTTTTTTACAGGAAGCTAGAAGTGTTGCTGAGGTTTAAATGGCCTTAAGCTCAATTAGATGCTTTGGAAAATTCTTGGTTTGATATGGTTGGCTCACACTAGCTAACTAAACCATGTGTTAGCAAGGTTTACCTAATTGCTAGTCATGTATTTATTTCTGTGCAGCTCAGGTAGCTTTGGCAGTTGTTGAAATTAGGCCAGCTTCCTTTGCTCAAAAAGTCTGAAAAAATAAAACTAAACTCTACCAAGTATGAACCTCAATGTCAAGCTGTGAATTTACACTTGTATAGGTGAAAACAATTAGGAGCACTACTTGAACTGCCTAAGGCAATAGGGGAAGAAAAAAAATTTACTAAAGCAAATAAGAGAATCATAATGAGTCCCATAAGGGGCAAATTAAAATTATTTTAGATTGCTGTTCTTCACGTGTGGAACACAGTCCATCACCATCAAGAGTCCTCCTGTGCCAGACAACCTGGATGGACATCCTGTAGTTGTGTCACATTCCCCTGTGCCTGTGGACAGCTCCCTTCCTGAGCAGAGCAGCACACAGATCCTCCCTGTACACTGGAGCCATAGGCAGGGCAAGAGGCAGAACTTGCTATCTTCAGTGCTGGCCATGTGTGCTGTTTGGACAGCCAAGCAGAACAGGTAGCCACAGCACTATCAGTGCAGCATTTCTGGACATAAATCACAGGCTGTCCTCCCTGCTCAGGAGGCGAGTTCTGACAACAAGCATAGGAACCTCGTATCCTCAGAAGTCCTGCCTTTGTGTAAAGATCAGTCACAAGTGGAAGGGTGGAGGGACTGACAGGACAAATGCACACATTTTTTTGACATGAGGAAAAAGGCTTTAGAGGGGAAAAGAAATTACCAAGTTTCTTACATTCTTCAGTGTTATAATACATTTCTGTCCACTCTCAACTATCAGTTCATTATTTCAGTTCCAGTGCTACTTGCCATGTTATTCAAGTACCGTACAGTAAATTTGTGCTAGGTAGTTTCCCTCCTTTCTACTATTCATATTTCCTAAGGTGACAACGCAGTTCGTACAAGAAGAGGCATTTAATTCACAGCCCTGCCATGGGCTCCCTGTGTAACCAGAGACAAGACACTTAAACTCTCAGTGCTTTGGTTTCTCCATCTCTAAAAAGGAAAGAATAATGATGTCTTTCTTCCTTTTATTCATTTTTGCCTGTTTAGACTGCATGCTTTTTTTGGGGGGTGGAGGATATCTGCAGTAAGTTACAGTACTGCTCTACTTATCAGTATAATGACATCAGTTGCTTGTGTAAAATAGTTCAGAATTCTTATTTTCATAGATGAACTGGAGTTCATCACTATCTGAGAGAGTGCAAAATGTTCAAATGCTTTTTAAAAACGTAAATTGCTCCACATCGCTTATGCTTACAGATACTCTCGTCATCCTCTTAACAGTGGCATTTAAGCAGCACTGTGCCTGGATTCCTGATTTCTGACAGCTGAGACTCTTACAGCCAGGGAGAGGATTAGGGACTGCCTTATTTGCTTTCTTGATCAGCACAATGTTAATGTGATTTTAATGTAGACTTGCCACTGTTACGCTCTTGCTTGATGCAATGGCAGTAAAATGCAAAGTAACCATAAGAAACACAATATTCGTTGTTTCAGCCCAGAATGTGTGACAGTTTGGGAGCTTAAACTGTTAGACTGTTAATGCTTAAATCCAGTCAGCTACTTTTGTATTACAAAGAAAGAAAAAGAAATCTAAAAAGTGTGTGTACCGGCTTGCTAAGATTCTTGACTCCCTGGTAACATGCACATAGATTCAAGCACAGACCTTCCACCTTCAGCAAGAGAATTTGTGACTTTTTTGAGGATAGGGGGAATGCTGACATTAGTCCATATTGACACAGCACAGAAAATGGTAAAATTGCCTGATAACCTTGTGGCAATTGGAAAGCATTTGTCTTTTTCACTATCAGACATGGAATCATGTCTACAGGCATTACTTGAGATGCCACAGACAGTGAAGTTTTGTTCTCCCCTATGTGAGACACTACACTTCCAAGATCACATATGACAACTGTACTTGGCTTTGAAATCCATTTTACTGAGTTCAGCAAGGCTGATTCACCCTTCCTAGTAAATTTATATTCAGATCTTGGGAGAAATGGGAAGAAGGTGAGTATGAGGAGCTATGCTGAAGAAATACATCTTGTCCCAACTACCAGTACTTTTGAATGATTAATGAGCCTTCTAACAAAACTATAACATGGACAAGACAATTAGTAATTAGACATGTCACCACTATGAAAATAATTTTTTTACCTATTCATAAGACAACTGGTACTTTCATACAGTTGAACATTTAAAAAAGATCTCAGCCCGTACTGAGCTCTTTTCCTGATTTCTTGGTTTTTTAGGTCACACTCAGATTTATTCAACGTACAAATTTATTAGTACAATCTCAATTTTGTGCCCAAGTTTGTGACTTATATTTGCAGAAATAGCAAAGTCCCAAATCACAGGGACAATACAGAGACCATTTTAGAAGATTTAACTCTATATTGCTGTTGGCTCAGATTTCTAGGAAGTTAGGGGACTGAAGGTTCATAACTCCATTCAGCAACAGAAAGCTGCCTTTGAAGTGCAGAAAGGATTTTAAGAATTTCAAAACCTAGCTTTATTTTTAATCAGAAAAGATTGTTGGGTGGGGTTTTTTTTGTTTGTTTTTGGGTTTTTTTGTTTGTTTGGTTTGGTTTTTGGTTTTTTTTTTCCTTTAATTCTGTCCTCTGTCAGCACTAAGTAGCTTCTTCCACAACTGAGCAGAACTGATTAAGTGACAGAGGTAGAGCAGAAATTCTCATAAGGTACACGATTATTCAAAAAAATCAAAGGCTTAGATTTGGGTTTTAAATCTCATGCCAAGATTTTAAATGTTAATCATCCTGATTTATAAGTGAAAGTGGGTTTGTTTCAAATTTCTTGTGATTCCCATTTTTCAGTGTAAAGTAGCCATAACAAAATAGGATTTGGAATCGGATGGACTGCAAAAAAACACTAAACAAACCTGCTTTATTATTAAAAAAAAAAAAAACAAACCTAAAATGACAAAATACGTATTTGTATTTTATACAGAAGTGCCTAGGTAGGTTGACTTATTCAAAATTTTACCTGCTTCTGTGTTCAAAGAACAATGATGCCACAATGATAAGAAATAGTTTGATTTTTTTTTTTGATCAAAAATTATCAGTATGAATAAGCATTACGGTCTGGTATAGTAATAATAGTTTTGCAATTTTATGTGCAAGCAGAGGTTCTTTACTCGCTACAAAGCTGAAAAACAACAAAATTTTTGTAGGGTGAGAACATGCACACATTCACACATGAAATATTTCCATCAGCCTGTTGGTGTTGGAGAGGATATTATCCTGAAGTCCTACCTCTTCAGGGCATCCTGGAAGCTGGGAATTCCCTCCTTAACAGAAAATGGCTCCTTTGCCATTAACAGGTAAAAAGAATGAGCCTGCAATTTTGCTATCAATGAAAACAGCAGTGTTAATGCTATGTTACTTCAGGCACAATTCCTAAACTAGACCTACGATCCATAATCACCAGAACCACAACCAGAATCATTTGCTATCAAAATAAACCCAGGAAAACAACAAACAGAAGGCAAACACATATTTCTAAATATTTCATTGTAACCATAAATTATCAGAGGAAAACTGTCAAAGCTAAAAGCAGCAGAGGAAAGCTATTTAGTAAAAAACTGTAGATGGTAAAATGTAATTATGACAAAAGCAAACTTTACTAAGGGGATAACTGTGAGACTGTAAGAGTAAAAGGTCTCTTTACATTTTTAATCTCACAGGCTAAGCATTCTCTGGAGAAAACAATTCTTAGTAAATTCACAAATGCATGAAGTTCTTTTCAGCCCTCATTCTCTGCTGTGCCTCTCGTAACAAGCCTACAAAGCAAATTAAACTTATTTGTTTGCAGTAGTGACCACATGTGGAAGATGAACAAAAACCTGGCTCAGTATTTGTTGGCAAAATAATATAATCAGATTTTAGAAAATAAATCATTCTTAACTCACAGGCTGAACTACTAATCTGTATTCCAATTTTTCTTCCAGCTTTTGAAAACTGTGATAACTCTTTAAACTCACTTTTAGGGATGATGTAAAAGTGGCCAAAAGGAGTAAAAAAACCAAGTTCATTCCATGACCAGTTTTCTACCCTTAAGCAAAGAGCTAGGATACAATCAGATATAGGAGATAACGGAAGTACCACTCCTTTAAGAGCAGCCATACACGTACAGTTTCTGCCTGCATTTTCCCTTGAGACTAATTTTCTCAGAAGTATCTCTAATATTGTAGAGAAGATTATTGCTACATTTTAAAGGGGAAACATAGTCTTCAGTTTCTACATTTTTATTTAAATATGGCCATCTCCATCTTTGTCATACTGGTTACAAAGCTATTATGAGAAATTTATCAGCTTTGTTACTATTCAGTTACCAAAACTACTCTGTGCAAAATTTGGACTGTGAAAAAGATACTCTAGCATGGCTCTGGTGAGCAAAAATTCCTAGTCGGGGTCCTCTTAGCTTCTGTCCCCTGCATTGGTACAGAGCTCTACTGAAAACAATGGGGAGAGTCTCACACAGATGTCAAGGAACAGAGCTGTAGACTGCAAAAGGACAAAAAATAAGATTGATCAGCATGTTAAAGATGCTTGTTTGTTTTCAGCTTACTGAAAATTATCTAAATACAACCCTTTAGGATTAGGAGAAGGTTTAGAATAACCAGAAGTAATCTGTACTTCCACTTGCTTCTTTCCCATGATAGTAATTCTGTAAATCCCTGTTATGCGTGTCAAAGTCCAATCAGCTTTCTGAAGGTCCAAAAGGTCTTTTGAGAAAGACTTGAAATCATTTCAGTAGTTTAGCCTGTACATTTAGGAACAGGGAGTTTGATGCTCTGAACTTCCTCACTCATTTCTTGCTTTCCCAGTCCCCAAGCACCAGAAGAGCTTTGAACCAAGAAATCAGTGGTGTGGTGTTGCCTGTATAGTTTATTTAAAAAACAATCTGCTTTTTGTAAGTGACCTTAGCTCAGCAACAAATGTTTGATTACTAGATCTGATTACATTGCTTCACATTTCTTACTTGATATTCTTTTTAAAGCAAAGCTCCTACTGATGTTAAATGAAGTTATGTTCTGAATGGTTGATCTTAATTTAGCAGCTTTTCCTTTGTCTGAAGAGTAGTGGTTTGTTTGCGGCATCTTAATCACCTTTGCTGGTACAATTAAGGAGCCATCATTGCGTTAAGTTTCAGGGCAATAATACTCTATTGATTTTTAAGCAAACTTCCCACTGATTTCAGGAGGGAGGTCTACCTTTAAAAGAAAGAAGAAGGGGGCGGTGGGGGGAAGGCCACTTAGAAAGTAAACAGGACAGGAGAAATCATTTTAAGATATTTCTGGCATTACAAAGGGATTTTGTTTCAAAACATAAGGATTACTGCATTATCTGAACTTTCCTATTGATTCCCAGGCACTAACAATGTATAAAGAACAAATATACAATGTTCATATCTGTCTGAGGGAAAGATAATAAAAACTGCTAAAGTTATGATGCTACCCATGTCCAAGGCACAGATATACAACAGCTGTTTGATAGAAAGCTTTGAAAGGGCAGAGAGTGACTGTAGTTTCCTCCAGATCAGTTATTTCATAGCTAGACTTGGACAGAGAAACTATCTTTCTTCTAACCCATAATCACAGAGATTTTGAAGTTTGTTGGGGTTTTTTGGTTTGCTTTACTTTTGTCATTGTTAAATAAATACATTTTTAAATAAATTGCTGTTAGTACATAACATTTAGGTCTAGAATACATATTTTTTTTAGCAAAATCAGAAAAAATTATAACAAATATACAGAAAACCTTCAACAAAGAAAAGAAAAAAAAAAAAAAATAGTACTTCTCTGAAGAAACTTTGTATGCTCTTCCTGCAATTTCATCTCTTGTTGGTCCTGTGAGAACAATGTAATGAGGAGCTACAGGACTTCAGGGGAGACTCGTTCTCTTCTCCAACCTCTCTGAACCTTCTCTCTCTCAAAGCCAAACAAAATTTTATAGTGCATTACCTTGTCAAATAAAATCTCTAGTATATGCTCTTAGTTCCTTGTTCACGTGGTGTTTAGCTTCGCTACAAAATAACTGTCCTCATCAGGTTATTCATGTTAGTGCAGGTAATTTACTGTGATCACTAGCACTGTAAAGCTATCAGAGCCAAATGGATGATAGATAGCTATCCCACCCAGGAATAGTAGTAGACTCATATCTAACCAAGTGTGGGGAACAAGAAGTAGCCTGGGCCCACCTGCAACCAACTGTGTATGTTGTATCAAATAACAGCTACTCATTAGTAAACCCCTGTTGATACCTTCTTCCTCCATTTGCTGCTATTTTCACTCCAACGAAGACTCAAAGAGGTGCATTTGAGCACTACGCGAGTCCTTTGCTCAGTCTACAGCCTGAATGAGGACATTTAATCCCTCGTGTAGAGATTGAGGTCAAGGCTGTCAAACTGTAGTGATATCTCTACAGCTGAAAACTTCAGGTTCTACTGTCTGAAATGAAAAATTGTGGTCTCCAGATGGGACTCTAGTAGACACACTCTCTGTATATTGACACAGGTAGGTCTGTAACATACACTTTGCAGTAGGTTACATGTTACCTCTGACAATGTCAAACAGTATTATTCTCTCCACTTCCCTTTCTTTATTTGTGCTTGGATAGAAGATATTTGATCTTCCTTCCTTAGGAAGATCAAATGCACGTTCAAATTACAAGCAAGGAGTGATGTATTCCTTGCATGCCCTGGTGTCATAGTAGCAGTCAGAACTTGGAAGGAAAAGACTCCCATCCCTGAAGAGTTTTCTAAGAATCTCACATCTTTACTTTCTCCAGCTCGTTTCTGCAATCAACGGCAAAAAAAAACTTATGTGTAAATTGTACAAAGGAATTAAAATTAAAAAAAAAAAAAAAACTATTAGAAATTTGGTAGTTTGCTTTGTTTTTTTGTTGGTTTGGTTGGTTGGTTGTTGTTGGTTGGTTTTTTTTCATTTGTGTTGGGTTTGTTAACAAGTCAACAAATAATATATTTTTATCCAGAAATATAGTGGAACAAGAAAAGCATCTAAATGAACAATTGATTGTCCAAAATGAAAACTGTACAAACATTTCCACACTATGAATACACCTGGGAACCCCTGTGAGTCCATGTGATTACATCTGTCTCTGTCCCAAGGGGGAAACTCACTGCATTCAGTGTAGCACTTTCCTTCCCTTCTAACCAGCTGCTGTGACACTCCTAGCTGCCCAGCAAGGAGACTGCTCACACATAACACTTCCATGGGAAAGCTTCCCTAAAAAAGCATACAACCCTGAAAACAGGAGAAAGAAATTACTTTTCTAACATAATGGTGATGAAGCTACCTTTACAGACCTTTCAAATACTTTGCACTGACTATTCAAGGAGAAAAATAAAAGTGATTGAGAAGTTATTTTGTCTCAAAGTAAGGCTGAAAATGCAGTAACATCTCCAATAAAACTCTCAAGGGGATTTTCAACTTGCAATCCTAGCACATATTCATGACCAATGAATAATCCATGGATTCCAAGGTCTGTACAAATTCATCCACATGCTACCACAGGACTGCTCAAAAACATAAAGCTGTCATGATCTATTATCTTACAGATAAGCTTTAGAATTAGCATTTAATGACAGATATACAAGATAGATTGTAATAGCTCCTAAACTGAAGGTTGGTCAGATAAATAAAGGAAATACACGTAACACACATTTTAAGATGCTTGTATCAGTTTTGCATTTACCTGAGAGACTTACATGGCTCCTACAGAGCAATTACATCAATCCAGAAACATAGTACATTTCAGAGCAATGCTGTTCCAAGAAAAAGAAAAAATCAACATGTAAATATTCAGAACATTCTTCACACCACAAGAATCCAATTCAGAATACAAACCAAAGCTGTGTCCCAAATGCACTGCACCCAAGGACTGGCCTTTCCTGCAGTTCTGAGACCAGTTGAAAGCCAACTATAATGTGTGATCCTAGGGACTGAGGAAACCTTTTGTTTTGTTATTCAGAACAGAATTCCTCTGGAACTGTGGCTGTGAAGTGACCTCATAATATTTTTTATATTTCAAATACATCTCCTTCCTTGAGTAGTATCATTTAGTATTTAATAATAAGGAGAAAAAGTGATCCTACTTTGAAAAAATACTTCTGGTATAGGTGGTGAATTTCAAAGCAGTCTACTTGTTCCTGCTGTTATCTCAAAGTGCAAATGTCACAGAGTAATTCTGCTGTTATTTTTCCATGTTGAGTTAAAAGACCTGACTGCTATAAATTCCAAGGTTGCTGATTTCTACTGCAATTCTTCTGCTTTCAAGCTTACATAATTTATACTGCTTTGTCTGCCATCTTCATACCCAGATGTCATCTTCTTAAATATTAAAGTTATATAAGCAACTTTTAAACATGCTTTATACTTAAAACAATATCACATGGCATAAAAAGTCCTTGTGTTGTCAAAGGACTACAAAACACAGACCAGATTTTTTTTCTTATTTCAGTTCTATTTGGCTCTAAGCTAAAGTACCCTGGCATATATTCTATTGTATTATTTGCATTTGGAAATCATTGAGAAGCATTAAGAAATGTCTCTGTAATCAGACAAGATGATCTAACTGAAAGTATACCAGCTATTGTCAAAAGCAAAGGACGGGTTAGTGAAACATGATAAAACAAACTAAACAGGCAGCAAATGAATCAGAAAAATTACTCCGCCGTACAGTGCCTGTCACCGAACTAAGGTTACACAGCAACAACAAAACTGTCTTCAAATAATCCATCTAGGTAACAACATTGGTTCCTCAGTTCAAAAATATGTTGCTCCTTGGGGACAGGAGCAACATATTTTTTTGTTCAGAGCATCAAAAGTGTTTGCTTCAGAAAGAAGCACTCAGGTGGATAAAACAATTCTGAGACCTTCTCAAAAGACCTTTTGGCTTGCTAAGGAGCTGGATGGCATTTGCTGTGCAGCAGAAGGATTAGCAAAGGAGGCTCCCTTGGGGTCCAAATGGCGGGAGCTTTTGATTCATAACAGCCATGACCGTGGGCCTGGCCACGCGGGCTCAGGGCAGAATAAGGAAGCTTTACAGTGGAGAGTGTTACTTGGCACCAAAGACAGGGCAACAGAGGTGCTTGCAACAAGAGAAGGAGACTACCTAAGAAGCGATCATACTTTCAAGGCAGCTTTTTCGCTCTTCTCTAGGTCCTGGAGAGTTTAAACAAGGCCTGGCAGAAGAATTATAGATACTGCATTTACTCTCCTCTATGTTATAGATTTTCCTAGAATGCACGTAGCCACAAATAACAAATGAAGTTTACTGTTTCCTGGGCCTCCCTCACATGAGAATCCCTCCGACTCTTCTTAAAGACAGCACAGTGCTACAGAAGTGGATCACCTGAGTAGAAGTTTTGTTGTTTGTTATAGGAGAGAAGGTAGTCCTTTCCAGTCTGTGTCTCTGGAGTTCAAATAACTCAGAAGTGAAAGTTGCAAGCAGGTGCTGTCTTACATGACTATCTCTTCCTTCCTTTTATTTCTGGTTACTTATTATAATTTATGCCTGTTTACCTGTTAATTAGGAAAAAATTAAATCAAATATTATAGAGTTTGTGAAGAATTCAGCCCCAAATAAACGGAATTTCTATAGCAAAGTCTAAAAAAGAAGCACTTTAAAAATTTAAACATCAGTATGCATCAATAATATGTAAAAGATGGATCAAGTTGACTTTCCATACAGGGACTCCTACAGAAAGAATCAAATGAATTTTTAATACCTTCATTCTCTTTTCCTGGATGTACAGTGTGCAACCACTGCTGTGCTTATATACAGTAATGGAAATATAGATAGTTGGTATAAACAAGATATTCTTTAAAATATGAAGGGCATTTATTTTTATTCTGCACTGGTATTGAGACAGAATAAACATCTCATAGAAAAAATGAAAATTATTTTTATGACAAAAGGAAGAAGGGATAGAAAAACTGAACTATTTTTCTTCAGAAGGAAAGGAATTTTCACCTGGGACACCCATGTACTCTAACACAAATGTATTAGTTTTAGTACTGAAATAGCATTCAGACTTTCTTATGGCATAGCTTCATTTTCTAATAGGAATATATTGCATTCTGAGTCTGCAAAACTAAACTTGAAATTAGCTACTGCTTTTAAAATAAATGTTAACAGAAGTGAAGAAAATGGCACATTTTCAAACATTAGCTATGGATTAAAAGGGAGGCTGCACAGAACTCTACCTTTGGGTAGAGTTGCTGTGGTAAGACTAATTTCTCACAGTTATATAGTATCATATAAAACCCGGGGGATACTGATTCTATTATATTTTATTGTTCCTGAGTTCAGTGAAATTCTTTAAAGAGACCATTTTACCAATCAAGCTAACAGCAATTCTGAAAATGTTGTAGTAATCTGTATTCTTTATTAAGCATTCATTTGCTGACTAAACAAATGACTCCTGTTTATTTCTGTAAGATAATGGCTCTGATGCTCTGTTTGTCTGAAAGTCTATTGCATGATTTGCTGCCACAAAGAAATAAGTTTTGGCAATGAACAAGATCCAAGTGCAGAACCAATCCTTAATTTCACAGAACGCACCTGATCACACCCATAAAAAGGTTATATTCTGCTGTTCTTTATTAATGACGCTGAACATTTGAGTCTATTAATATGCATTTCATTACCTCTGCCAAATGAAAATGACTTTCAACCTTTTCAGAGCAGTAAGATTTATCGTACAGTTTAAAGAATGATTGTGCCTTCTTTCTTATACACACAAGATTTGTTTTCATGAATATGTTCCCAGCAATTTAGTAGCTATAATTCAGTGGGCTTGATATACTCCTGTAAATATTTGCAAAGGAATTTGAGTAACAGCCCTGGGACATCTACTTTGATTTACTGAGAGATACTTGCAGGAATGCTGCCACAAAACACATTATAGTTAACATTGTTAACTAGTGAAGTAATTCCACAGTTAAAATACCATAGAGTGCAGAACGTAACTCAGTCTATATCTCCTGTTACAAATAAGGATGTTGTTTTATGATAGGCCATGAGATGAGAGTTATCGCAAAAGGTAATTTTTATGAGCACATTTTCACACCCACTCTTTGATAATTACACATCACAGATTAATAAACTTGGTGTAAACATATGAATGTGCCCCAGCATATGTACAAAATTAAAGTTCCAATACAAGTTCAAAATGCATATAAGGTCTTGCAGTAGTTTAGCCTTAGATGTTTTTTTTCCTCCCTTTGAATGAAAAATAGTCTGTATTATTTAGGCATCAAAAAATACCTTAAATCACAGGAAACAACATATTACTACAATCACTTCTATTTATCAGCACCTTTTCCTTATACACACTATAAAACTGATATGATAGTAGACACTGCTTCTTCCATCCATTACCCTCTGTTCCTTGTCCTCCCTTTCATTGTGACCGATTAAGAACAACTCTATTAAGTACAGTTGATAGGGGAAGCACATATGCAGCAGGTGAATCCCACCACAATAGTAATTACTATATAAGGATGAAAGCACAATAGCTACTCAGGTCCAAGCACAGATGAAGATGTTCCCAAATCACTGCTGAGGCTGCAGAGTAGCAAACTAATCCAAAGTAATACAACAATTAAGTATAAAAATAGATTACGACACTGATCTCACTGGTTCAGTATTTATTTTTTCCACTTATAGGTGCCCAAAAGATCCCAATCTTCGTCATTATTTTGACCAAGAAAAAAAAAATACTGCCTAGAACTGGGGTATATTTTATTTTTGCCAGCCTCAAATCACAACATAACATTCCGCAAACAGGCAGGCTTTTAAAATGAGTAAGGTTGTGCCTGTATCAGAAAATAACCCTTTTGACTTAAAAGGCTCTCTCACTGGATGTGAAACAGTAATCTGAAGTCAGTAGATACCTTAAGGAATTTCTACTTTTCAACAGCCTACAGAAGTTGTTACTCTCATTGTTTTCCTAGCACCCTAAAAGAAATATGCTTTGTAAATTGTCTCATCCCACTCCGTGGACAACAAGGGAGTTGAATCTCTGTGATCCCCCGACAGCGGCTGTCCCCACACAGCAGAGCCGCCGGGGCAGCGGAGTCACGACAGTGACTCCTGAGGAACAGTAACAAAACAATTGATTAGTTCTCCCTAATGAAACAATCAACAAACGGTAGGGATAAAGGTGTTATTT